>JBBPBX010066635.1:8874-19616 GCA_038048925.1 Garcialebias charrua | reverse complement strand
TACACAGCAAACGCCTCACTCGGAAAGCCCACTGCATGGCAGGTGATCCCACACACCCACTACACAGCTGCTTCAGACTGCTGCCATCAGGGAGGAGACTGAGGAGTCTCCAGGCTCGAACCAGCAGACTGAGAGACAGCTCTGTTCATCAGGCAGTCAGGATGCTAAACACTCTGCCTGCTCTGCCCCCCCTCCCATTTGAACTGCCTTAACACTAAAACTTTCTCACACATTACCACACAACACAAAGATTTTAACACTGGACTCTGTGTCATCAAACGGGTTATTCACTAAACTCTCGGTCATGTGCTCATACAGTTTGCACTACTTCTCATACTTGCACTAATGTTTGTATTACATCACTGCCTATAATCATAATACTGTTTACATTCTCTGTTTACATTTATTAATACTGTTTACTTTTATTACTACTGCTTATATTTAATTGCTACTGTTTACATTTACACTACTCTAATATCTACACCACTGCTGATACATATACAGTGTGCTCTGACCGGTCTTGTTTAGGATGCCCAATGTGCCTTACTGCATATGCCACTTTTTGCCTCTATAACAACATCAACTACTACCTCGTGCATGTACTGTGTACATTAACTCATACGCTGCTTTGCCACTTTGCAAATGTCAATGCTAGAAACCTTTAGTTTATTTTAGTTATACTTTTTATACTCTTTTTTATACTAGTATGCAAAAACTCAGGACAATATTATGTTCATTAAATGTTTAATGTTTTAGTTTTAGTTTTAGAGTCGGTGTAAATTTTCATACTCTTATACCACTATGCAAAAACTCAGGACAGTGTTAGTTTTACTATTTTATGCTTATGTCTATTATTATATGTTTCAGTGTTTCAATGTTTAGATGTTTACTGTTGCACCGAGGGACTGAGAGAAACGCAATTTCGGTCCTGTGTATGTCCTGTACAGTACATATTGCAGATCTGACAATAAAGTTGACTTTGACTTTGAAACCTCACAGCACAGCACCGTCACTACAGTTCTCAAAGTATTAAATGACATCATACATGCCCTGGACTGCAAAAAATACAGTGTTGCCCTATTTATAGACTTGTCCAAGGCATTTGATACAGTTGATCACAGACCATACCATACCATACCATTTTATTTATAAAGCCCTTTAAACAGTGACAAGGCCAAACCAAAGTGCTGAACAAACAACAGGCAACACACAACAATGAAGTACAAAACAAAATACATAAAAACATTGCAGATCATGAATAAAAGGACCAAAACACAGATCATCTGGTGTTGAAAGCAACAGAATAATAATGGGTCTTTAAACGAGATTTGAAAACCGAGAGGATGGGGGGGCTGTCTGATGAGCAGAGGTAACTCGTTCCAGAGTCTTGGTCCTGCTACAGAGAAGGTCCTGTCACCTCTGCGTTTAAGACGAGTCCCTGGAACTCTTAAAATTACCTGGTCCTCTGACCTCAAAGCACGAGGTGGGACATATGGGTGTATCAAATCCGAGAGATAGGCAGGGCGAGACTGTTCAGTGATTTGTAGACATACATGAGAATTTTGAACTGGATTTGAAGATGAACCAGTGCAGGGAGGCCAAGACTGGTGTAATGTGCTCTGTTTTGACTGTACTGGTTTGAAATCAGGCTGCTGCATTCTGGACCAGTTGTAATCGTGCAATGGTGTCTGACTGATACCAAACAGGAGTGAATTGCAGTAAATAATACTAATAATAAACTTTATTTGTATAGCACCTTGGTCAATGCCTTGCATTGACCAAGGTGCTATACAAATAAAGTTTTACATATTTACATGACTGTTGAGTTTCATGGAAGGATCCATTATCACTCCCAGACTATTGACGAACATCCTGGAACACTCTGGTCTATCAACACATGCAGTCTCCTGGTTCACCAACTACCTAACTGACAGAACACAGTCTGTTCATGTAGCCGGATCCTCCTCTACTTTCCTAGATTTCATTAGCAAGGGCCACGCCACAAGACATACGTTTAAAGTATTTAATGATGAAGGGATGAGGGGTTGTAGGGATGAGGGAAGAAAGGTGATGTAGGAATGAGGAGAGGAAGCAAAGCGTGGTTAATGAAGAGTGAAAATAGAAGAAGGGAGAGGGGGAATGGGGTTGACATGTCTGCACAATTCTACAAATCACTGAACCGTCTCGCCCCCGCCTATCTCTCTGATTTGCTACAGCCGTATGTTCCACCACGTGCTCTGAGGTCAGAGGACCAGGTACTTGTCACAGTTCCAGGAACTCACCTTAAGCACAGAGGTGACAGGGCGTTCTCTGTAGCAGGACCAAGACTTTGGAATGAGTTACCTCTGCTCGTCAGACAGGCCCCTCCCTCTCGGTTTTCCAATCCTGTTTAAAGACCCATTACTATTCTGTTGCTTTCAACGCCAGATGATCTGTGTTTGATCGTTATATTTATTATCTGCAATGATTTTATGTCTATATTCTGTTTTTTACTTCATTTTTTTATGTTTTCTGTGTGTTGCCTGTTGTTTGTTTGTTTGTTTGTTTGTTTGTTTGTACAGCACCTTGGTTGGCCTTGTTGCTGTTTTAAGTGCTCTATAAATAAAATAATGTGGTTAGGGTCAAAAGTTCAGGTACAGAGTGAAAAAGGTCACCTGTGGTCACAAAAACACAAAGAAAAGCACTTCAGATGCTGTGGTTTCCCTGATGGATCATTCATTCAACCTTTATTTAGTCAGGTAAATCTCATTGAGCCTCGAGGGCTCATTTACAAAAGCGACCTGCTACAAACTAAAGAACAATGAACAGCAATGGTAGAATTTCCTTAAACAACAAACAACAGAAAAAAAACAATAATAAACGTAAGAGAGAAATAGAAAGTGAAATGCAAAGTATCAAAACTAGCAAAACACCACAAGGTAGATGTACAAAATCAAAAACAAGAACATATCTGCAATGGTTTTTGCCAGGATTCCAAAAGATTTTTAAAACCATTTAGAGTCAGAGAGTCAGAGAGTCTTTATTGTCATTTGCACCGCATGTGGTACATGAGATGAAATGAGATTATGTACACGAGGTCCCAGTTACATCCAACAACAAATGAAAGAGAAAAACAGTAATAACATCTAGAACTAACTAAGAAAAACATCAACTAGTAATACACAGCAGCACGAACATGAGTTTGTATGAGCAGATGGTCACAGATGAACACAGATGAACACAGCAACAAGAAAACAGATCAGCATCAGTATGATGTGATATTTTGCAGTGTTTATTTTTTATTTTATTTTTATTTATTCATGAGTCTAACAGCCTCAGGGTAGAAGCTGTTCCTCAGTCTAGTGGTTCTACACTTGATGCTCCTCAACCTCCGTCCTGAGGGGAGTGGGGCAAAGAGTGAGTGTGCTGGATGAGTGAGGTCTTTCATGATGCAGGTGGCTCTTTTCCTGCATCTGGAGGTGTAAATGTCTGTGATGGTGGGGAGACTGACTCCAACAGACTTCTGTGCAGCCTTCACCACTCTCTGTAGAGCTTTCCTCTCTTCAACTGTGCAGCCTCCATGCCACACGTTGATGCTGGAGCACAGGATGCTCTCCACTGCACACCTGTAGAAGGAGGTGAGAACTGGGCTGCTCAGACCAGCTCGTCTCAGCCGTCTGAGGAAGTAGAGTCTCTGATGACCTTTCTTGATCAGGCTGGTGGTGTTGTTGCTCCAGCTGAGGTTATCATTCATGTGTACACCCAAGTATTTGTAGCTGGAGACCACTTCCACTGCAGATCCACCTATTTTCAGTGGGGCGTGGGTGTGTTTGTTCCTTCTGAAGTCCACAATCATCTCCTTTGTCTTCTTCACATTCATGTGAAGATTGTTCTCAATTTAGGGAGGTCAGTTGGGTTTGCAGATGTATTTTTTTACTTTATTTTTTGTTTCATAAAATAAATCAAGAAACTAATGTGACTGAAGTAAAACCTAAAAGAGAAAGAGTGATTCAGATTTTCTGCTGTGTGGTTGTACACTGAACGGTTTCTACAGCTAACTTTATATCAAATTCTTGACTTGAGGTAAACAAGTCGTTGCAGACAGAATGGCTCTATTCAGAGAACTGTCAGTGCACAGATGCTTTCACAGAATTCAGCCCTTTCACAGAAACATGCCAAACATTTCTCCACAACAGCAATACTTCAAGTTGATCTGCTTTTTTTTATCTTACTGTAATTGCTTAAGCTGGGAAATTCCCAGACAGGAAACCGAAGTGACAAATAAGGACACGATCCGAGCAGCGATTTACAAGAAATTAAAAGTTACTCCCTGAAATAGTTCATTGTCCTGACAGTTTGCTTCTGACTAAAATGTTCATTTTAGGATGTACTTTGTGGCTTGTGAGAATAAATCTATAAGTGAAGAAGACATTCAACTGTCAGCACACAGAGAGCTCAGATTCCAGTGAATGTCCACTTCCTCAATATGATAAAAGGAGAAGAAAGTTATTATCAGACGCAGCAACTGAGTCAAAATTAGTATATCATTATTTTATCTGTTACATGTAACATAAAACAAGAAAACATGCTTTTTTAGCACTTCTTTAACAAAAGGAAAACTGAAAGTTATGCACCATAACTCATGTTCCCTGAAGGAAGGGAACGAGGTGCAACATAAATGCTATGGGAATTGCGCTCCACGCAGTTACCTGAAGGAATACAATCACGCCTTTACGGCAGGGGCGTCAGCGTCGCGCCAGAGGCCCCGCCCTCTGGGTACTTAAGCCGCTGACCAGGGGCGGCCGCCACTAGAGGGCGCTTGGGGCGCCGCCCACCTGGAACCTCTACAGCGCTTCACCATTTGAAGATTTAATTTTTTTAAATAAAAATTAAATAATAAAATAAAAATATTTCGAAATGTATGCATATATGTTTTTAGTTGTGTAGGATAAATATTTTATGAGTAACGATGAGTTATTGTTTGTTTAAAAAAAAACGTTTTCTGATTCGTGACGTACTTCCTGTTTTGGGGCGCTCTTATCTGATCCATTGACTCTAATTATAACTGGCGCATGCGTACTGATGCCGCCACCTTACAAAACAATGGGATAACGTTGGGCGCAGATTTCACCGCCCTTAGACGTCTAACGTGAGTTCTGCCTACAGATCGTGTGTTTCTGGCGTTTATTTGTTTATTAAATTTTTTATTTTTTTTTGGTCTAGAAAATTTGCCGTGTGTCAGTGACTCAAGCAGGCATGCTCAGGTAAGTTTTAAAGCCCTTTATCTAATGTCTATTTGTATTTCTGGCTGATATGCCTCTCAACTTATGGCTGTTTGTGAAAAAAGCTTCCAGCTGACTGTTAATCTAAACGTGGCAACTGGTTAGTTTGTTAGCTAACATGCTAATGCTAGCCTAAAGCTGACATTATACAGGTATTACCATTCCTGACTGATGTCCTCTCCACTTTTAAGTGGCTCCGAGTCTGTTTGTGATAAAAGCCTTCAGCTGACTGTTTCTAAAAGTGGCAACTGGTGAGTGAGTTTGTTTTGTTCTTTGTTTGTTTGTGGAGTTGCCAGTGCAGGTTATTATTGTACAGTATGGACTCTGATGGGATGGCTACACGGGCGGCCGTGGTGTAGTGGTAATGGCAGTCGTCTCCCGATCGGAAAGTTGGCGGTTCGACTCCCGGGACCCGCACCATGTGTCGTTGTGTCCTTGGGCAAGACACTTAACCCTGAGTTGCTCCCGGTAGGACTGGAAAGCACCTTGCATGGTAGTCTGCCGCCACCGGTTTATGAATGTGTGTAGCATTCAATATATGTGTAGCACTTTGAGATTTTCAGTAATGAAAAGTGCGTTATAAATTGAATTAATTATTATTATTATTATTATTATTATTATTATTTAAATTTGCTTATAAAATTTATCAAATATTAATAATTTTATATACTAAATAAATGTCACTGGTGCTGTTATACTCTTAACACTGTATTGATCTGGAGAATGAAAACAAAGCCCCTTGCAAGTAACTCCTATAGATGTTGTGGACCAGCTGGTTCTGGATTTTTGGGTTTCTCCTGGTCTTAGAACTTTTGAAGTTCTTTAGATTTCTCAGAGTTGTGCAGGTGGTAAGAGGAGAGACAGACAGGTAAGGAGAGACAGACTCCTCCTCCTCACCTGTCTCTCCTCTTACCACCTGCACAACTCCAACGACCGCCACCGGTGCTGTTGACAAACAGTGTCAGCAGAAATTGTGCTACTGTTAGTGGAAGACCACGAGGAGGGAAGCGTGTCAGGAGACAGAGGAGAAGAGGAAAGTGAAGAATGTAGGACTGAGGGTTGCAACTCTAAATGTGGGGACAATGACAGACAAAGGTAGAGAGCTGGCTGACATGATGCAGAGAAGGAAGGTAGATGTTTTATGTGTCCAAGAGACCAGGTGGAAGGGCAGCAAGGCTCGCAGTATTGGAGCAGGGTTCAAACTTTTCTGGTTCCAGTTCTTATTGTATTACTAAAATAATGATAACAGAATAATATGATAGAAGTTGTCCAAAAATTGAAAAGTGGAAGCAGAACTCTCCCATTCTCTTTTCACACTGATGCCTCAAACAAGGTGAAGATGAACCATGTTTTATTAATGATAGTTTCATACAAATGGATACACCTGATATATACAAATAAAAACATGATCAAACTTTTACTTTACTTTACTACAAACATAATTATGCATACTTCTACACATGTTTAAAAAAATTCAACAGTTTATGGCGCCCCCCCATAAAATAAAATGACCAGCCTCCACTGCCGCTGACGCCCATCCATCGATCTCCAAAATGCACTTCACCGAGCTTTCAGCATTGAAAGGGCCAGGGGCCTCATGTACAAAGACTTGCGTGGATTTCCTACTGAAAAGTGACGTACGGTCAAATCCAGAAAAGTGTGTACGCACAAAAAAATCCAGATGTATCAAACTGTGCGTACACCGGAATCCACGCACATTCCTTTTGTACATCACAATTAACGTGGAACTGAGCGCACGTGAGACACCTCCCCTGACACGCCTTCATTTACATATGTTAAACAGATGCAAATTACTTCCTGCATGTGTGAAGGACATGTTTGTTTGATCCCTGCGCGATCAGAAATCATTTCTAGATTCAGGAAAATAATGAATTTAATATAATATGAGTGAGGAAAATAATCCTAAGTAAGAATAGTAATAAAATGTGTTTATCACGCAAAGAACGAGTGATTGTGTGTCGGTATTAGTGTGTGCGCGCACCCTGCTTTGGTGCGCAACCGGCTCATCCATTCATTCTGAGTGAAAATATTAACTTTGCGCACGAGTTTATTACCATAATTACTGTAAACACAGAGGAACTTAGATGTTTACAGTATTACATATTTATTATTTTCGTGGGGCGGCCGTGGTGTAGTGGTAATGGCAGTCGTCTCCCGATCGGAAAGTTGGCGGTTCGACTCCCGGGACCCGCACCATGTGTCGTTGTGTCCTTGGGCAAGACACTTAACCCTGAGTTGCTCCCGGTAGGACTGGAAAGCACCTTGCATGGTAGTCTGCCGCCACCGGTTTATGAATGTGTGTAGCATTCAATATATGTGTAGCACTTTGAGATTTTCAGTAATGAAAAGTGCGTTATAAATTGAATCAATTATTATTATTATTATTATTATTAAGGCTGAATGAATCCGTTTGGCACAACTTTGCGCGTCCTTTATTTAACTGTGTCATGTGGATGTAATACTTGTTAATCGTGTGTTTGGTGGGAATATTAATCATTTTCACATCATGAACAGTTAATAATAATAATAATAATAATGATGACATCAATTTATAACGCACATTTCATCAATGGAAATCTCAAAGTGCTACAAGGTGCAACATAATTGAATGTCAATAAAACAAATAATAAAACAATTAAAATCAACAACAGTATCAGCTAAGATCAAAAGTAGAATCATGAGGAGTATAGTATGCTCGGTTGAAAAGAAAGGTCTTCAAGCCGCTCTTAAAGTCAACCACAGACTGTGGGGCTTCAGTTTCTCTGAATCACCTGTAAGTGTCGCCAAAGGAACAAGAACCACAGAAACGTGCGTACGCCAGCCATGGGGCTGGAAATGTACTTGGATACGCACATATTCACGTTCAGTTCAGTTTTGATACATACGGGGTTTTGCATGGATAGTGACGTACGCAAGGTTTTTGTGCGCACACACGGTTGATACATGAGGCCCCTGGTGTGTTGCACCTTGTTACCTTCCTTCAGGGAACATGAGTTATGGTGCCTAACTTTCAGTTCCCTTTATCAGTCATGTCACTCGGTGCAACATAAATGCTATGGGAACGTAATTCATTCACGCCCTTGAAATGCTCAGTAAAATGCATCCTAGTGTGAACGTCCGCCTTTATTCAGCAGGCATCCCAAGGCCGCTTTCTACTGTGTGTTAGAAAGGACAGCCTGAGTGACATCACATGCAGTAACATCCAAACTGTAATGCTTTGCAAACGTGTTCATTGAGCTCCAGTTCGCAGCAGCACAGATGTCTGCAACTGGTACACCCTTGAACAGTGACCACGAGGTGACCAAGCCCCGAGTGGAGTGAGCACACACTCCAGAGGGCACCTGTCCTTTGCTACTGTACGCCATTTTTATGGCCTCAGTCACCCAGTGTGAGAGGTGCTGCTTTGATAGAGCCTTCTCTGTAGCTGGTGCAGCAAAGCACACAAACAGTTGATTTGTTTTTCTCCATTCGGCTGTTCTTTGCATGTAAGTGCTTAAAGCTCTCACGGGGCAGAGAGCCTTCAGCCTTTCCTGTTCCTGAGTGAGGATAGGAGCAGGTGGAAAAGAAGAGAGATCAAAGTCCAGACTTCTGGGGTTTAAAGTCAAAACCTTGGGGATATATTCAGGAATAGGCCTTAGGGTGACCTTTGACCCATCAGGGGCGAATCTGGTACACATAGGATGTACGGATAATGCGTGGAGGTCACCCACATGTTTTACCGAGCAAAGAGCCAGGAGAAGACCGGTCTTGTAAGATAATAAATATATCTTAATGTTGCTCAGTGGTTCGAATGGGGGGGGGTCACAGAGAGCCCCCAAGACCATACTAAGATCCCATCCAGGGGTCAAGATCCTGCTGGGAGGTCTCTTCCTTAGCACGCCCTTCATAAATCTTATTATGAGCAGGTACGCGCCAGGCGTCCTGCTTCCCTAGCCCTCGTGACAAGCTGAAATTGCTGATAGGAACACCTTAATCGTTGAGAAAGAGCGACCTCTTTCCAACAAGTCCTGAAGAAAGGTGAGGAGCTGGGCCAAGTTGCATGTATAAGAAACAATATTTCTTTCTGTGCACCAAGCTTCAAAAATATGCCATTTCCTGGCGTAGAGAGACTGTGTTGACACAGCACGTGCATTCTGAATGGTTTTTACCACGTTCTCTGGCAGGCCTGAGGCCATCAGCTTGTTCCTCTCCACCACCAAGCTGAAATTTGCCACAGTTCTCAGCCTAAGTGGTGAAACTGCTCCTTCTGGTGACATGGAGGATCCCTGGAGAGGAGCAGGTGGTGGAACCAGCTCTCCCTCAAGGGCCCTAATTTCTGTGGTTCCTTGAAGGTCAACCACATTAGGGAGAGAGCCTTTCTGCAGATGTATCTCATACTACTCTGATCAGGAGTGTTTGGTAGCAGAGGCAATTTGCTGTCATCATTAGACAAAAGCTGAACAGAATGTCTGTTTTTCCTCTTTTTGTTGGGGGTCACGGATCAGAGGGGTTGCAAGTTTTGTAAACGAGCAGATCTCCTGACTCCAGCCCGTTTCCTGGTTGGGTCAGCACAATGAGCGCGGACACACACTGCAGGATCACTGTTTGAGCATGGCGTATCACCCATTGAGAATAAGGGGACCGTTTCAGCATGAGAATGTGGAGATGGTCCTTTGTGTTGAGCAGACTTTATGTTTACACACGCTGCAGTTTCATCACAACTGCCTTTGTGAACGTGTGATACTGGTGTTGGCCTGCGGGCTTCTGCCGTGGCCCCCCATCCCTTACTGGCGTCTGATGAATAGGTGGCCAGGAAGGTGGGTCATCGGATTCTGTCAGCGCGCACCCCTGGAGTGCGGACATGTCATGGGTTTGCTTGATTTGTGTATTGCCGGCCCCGTGGTTTACAACAGAGCGGGGACTGGAGCACGTGACGCCCCTCACCTGTCTCTGTGAAGAGTTACGGGCCTGCTCGCAGGCGCCTCTGGGCCAGTCTGTTGCAGACAGACGCGAGGCACCCTGCTGGGGTTTATCAATTAGGCTAACACCCCGTGAGCCGTGAGGGAGGGGGGGAAGATGGCCCCCGCCCTTTATGTCGGCTGGAAGAACAGAGGGGACTGTTCTGCTGATGTTACTGTGTTTGTTGTTGTTTTTTGTTTTGTTTTTTTTTGAGTCAAGAAAACAGAGAGGGGCTGTTTTTTTAGCTTTATTCGTGCTTATGTGTAACAACATATTTGACTTTATGTCACTCACAGCAGAAAGAACATGATTTGTGTCTAAAACAAAGTCACCAGCTTTTTGTACCGTGCTACAAACAAAGTCTGGACGTGAAAAGATCATTTCCCGTACCGCGTGGGCGGGTGATCGTGTAAAGTTAAGAAGCGGTCCTGGTTCATCAGGCACGCTTCTGTTTGGTGTCCCGATTCGCCGAGGAGGTTCTGTACCGGTCCGCCTGGACGGGGAACAAATCTGTTCTTACTC
>JBBPBX010066631.1:0-19617 GCA_038048925.1 Garcialebias charrua | reverse complement strand
AACAAATGCCCTTGTACCAAAAAAAAAGTAGAACTCACTAAGTTTGATTTATTGTCTACATACTCAATAGAACAATCACTTTTGAAAAGTAAATCATCATTTTACATACATGGAGAAAAGTCAGGAAAACTACTGGCAAATCAGTTGAAGGGTGCCATGGCTAAACAAATCATCCCTAAGATCCAATTAGAGAACGGCACCACAACTCTAGATCATTTACAAATTAACAGAGCATTTAAGATGATTCAAGATGGCGCCAGTGCTTGAGGCTGTCCGTCTGTCGCTCTTGGTTTGGATTGTTTTATTTCTTTGTTTTGTGCTCAGCACTAAGTCTGTGCTTGTGTACAACCGCCAGTTCCTCCTGGATTTTCAAAATGTTGTTGGCAACCTCAGTGCCTTTGATTATGGTGGACAGAAAACTTTACCCCCGTTCCTGTCAGGAGTCCCAGCTGATCTCCTCAGGGCACCTGCGCTGCCCCACCGGCGGAAACGCTGTCGTTACCGCGGTAAACGTGGAGGACAGCTGGTGAAACTAAAGATCTGCCTGGCCCGTTCTACATCCATTTCTCAATCAAGAAATGGAGTATTTCCGTCTTTCTCTGTGCCTTGGCGTTTCCTGGATCCTGTTGACAGCTGCCTGCTGCCTGTCACCGGCCTGGGCGCGGGCGTTCGCCCCCACCGCTCCTGCTTCTCTCGTCTCCACCGGCGCGGAGTGAACCTGCAGAGCCTGAAGACGCTGCCCCGGCTGAAGACGCTGCCCTGGGTCCTAGCGCCCGTCAGTTTACAGGCTGCAGTTACTGCCAGAATTGGCCTGGTGAACGCCAGGTCTGTAACAAACAAAACCTTCATCCTGCGGGACTTTTTCACTTCCCATCATTTGGATTTATTCTGCATCACAGAGACCTGGGTCGAGGCTGATGACTCCAGTGTTTTTGTTGAACTTTTAC
Source organism: Garcialebias charrua (assembly GCA_038048925.1). Taxonomy (NCBI): domain Eukaryota; kingdom Metazoa; phylum Chordata; class Actinopteri; order Cyprinodontiformes; family Rivulidae; genus Garcialebias; species Garcialebias charrua. Next base: position 18,670 of record JBBPBX010066631.1, on the reverse strand, counting down.
CAGACGGCTGCTCTTATCTGAGCTCCCCTCGGATGTCAGGCCGTGGAGGAGGAACAGCAGTGGTTTATAAAAACAGTTTTAAATGCAAGCAGTGCACTGCACCACCTTCTTTCTCCAGCTTTGAGGTGACTTTATTTGAGGTGGGTCGCTCACACCCCGTGCTGTGCGCTGTTATCTACAGAGCCCCCAAATATAATAAGGATTTTTTGAATGACTTTTCTGATTTCCTGACTGGAATAATGATAAACCACGATGCAGTCCTTATTGTTGGGGATTTTAACATACATGTATGCTGTCCAGAGAAACCACTGGTGAAGGACTTTCTGAGCCTCACTGACTCTTTTAACCTGGTTCAGTGGGTGGCTGGTCCCACGCATGAACATGGACACACGTTGGACCTGGTTCTCTCTCACGGCTTGTCTGTGACCGACCTGGAACTTTATGATAATGTTATTTCTGACCATAGGCCTGTTTTATTTGATGTTGGTTTGTCCTGTGCTCCAGTTAAAAACTACGTTCCTGCCCAGCGACGTAGAGTTTTTAAACCTTCCACTGCTTGTCAGTTCTCTGCTGCCTTTGAACAGCTCTGTGCTCCATCTGACTCTGCTGCTGACACCGATCAGCTGAGCTCCTGGTTTGACGCCTCCTGTCAAACCATTTTGGACTCTGTGGCACCATTTAAACTGGTGCAACCTAAAGCCAGATCTGAACCCTGGTTCAATGAAAAAACTCTTGCAGCCAGACAGGAGTGCCGCAGAGCTGAACGGAGATGGAAAAAGGATAAACTAGAGGTTTCATTTCACATTTTAAAGGACTGTCAACGTCAGTACCAGATCATTGTTAAAGAGGCCAAAAAACAATATTTGTCAGACATTATCACGTCCAATCACAACAACCTGCGTGTCCTTTTTGAAACTATTGACTCTGTCCTGAAGGCCCCACAACCTGTCTGCCATGAAGCCTCAACTGAACTCTGTAATGACTTCCTGCAGTTTTTTATAAATAAGGTTGTTACCACAAGGGCCCTTATTTCAGCCCCTGCTTTTGACCCCTCCTGCTTGGTCCCCTGCCTGGCTGTGTTCGATAGATTTGAACCAGTGACTCTGACCCTTTTAGAGGATGTGGTTGGCCATATTAAGCCATCAGGTTCCCCTCGTGACCTTGTCCCCCCTCGTCTGTTAAAAGAGGTTTTTTCCAGCATCAGGCAGGTGATCCTTGCTGTTATCAATAGCAGTCTGTCCTCAGGTGTTGTGCCAATAAGTTTTAAACATGCGGTGGTGCAGCCCCTGCTTAAAAAGCCCAGCCTAGACCAATCTGTCTTGGCTAATTTTAGGCCCATCTCCAAGCTGCCTTTTATTTCAAAAATTTTAGAAAAAATTGTGTATTCACAGGTGAAATGTTTTCTGGACGAGCACAACATAATGGAGGTTTTTCAGTCTGGCTTCAAAACTCGCCACAGCACAGAATCAGCTCTAGTCAGAGTTTTTAATGATATTCTTATGGCCAATGATTCTGGTGAACATGTGGTTCTTGTCTTGCTCGACCTAACCGCTGCCTTTGACACAGTGGACCATAACGTTTTAATATCACGTTTACAGCACCAAGTGGGTATCTGTGGTACTGCACTGAGCTGGTTTAGGTCCTATCTGGCAGACAGAACCATGTCTGTGAACATAGCTGGTTCTGAATCCTCCACTGCTCCTCTGTGTTTTGGGGTTCCACAGGGCTCCATTTTAGGTCCCCTGCTTTTCTCCCTTTACCTACTTCCATTGGGATCAATCCTCAGAAAGCATGGGATATTTTTTCATTGTTACGCCGATGATAGTCAGATCTATATGCCACTAAAAAAGAAAGATGCCTCCTCAATCAGGCCACTTCTGTTGTGTCTTGAAGACATCAAAGCTTGGATGTCTTTAAACTTTTTAAATTTTAATGAAAAGAAAACAGAAGTGATGGTGTTTGGTCCTAGTGGCTCTTGTGAACCTTGCCCTGTTGATCTTGGCCCTCTGGCACCACATGTAAAGAAAACAGTTTCTAACTTGGGTTTTAAAATGGACAGTGATTTTAAATTAGATTCCCAGATTGGAGCGGTGGTCAAGACCAGTTTTTATCACCTCAGACAGCTGGCTAAGGTAAAGTCCATCCTTACACAGCAGCAGCTGGAAACAGTAATCCATGCCTTCATCACCTCTCGGCTGGATTACTGTAACGCTCTTTACCTTGGAGTCAGCCAGTCCTCCCTCAGACGTCTCCAGTTGGTCCAGAACGCTGCTGCTCGCCTTCTAACTGGAGTTCATAAGAGGGAGCACATCACCCCCACTCTGGCTTCACTCCACTGGCTGCCTGTTCATTTTAGAGTTCATTTTAAGATTCTTTTATTTGTTTTTAAAAGTTTAAATGGTCTTGCTCCATCCTACCTCTCTGAGCTGCTTCACCCATACTCTCCTGCTCGGTGCCTCAGATCAGCTGATCAGCTGCTTCTGGAGGTGCCGAGGTCCAAACGGAGGCTCAGAGGAGACAGAGCTTTTTCTGTTGCTGCTCCAAAACTGTGGAACGATCTCCCTCTTCCCGTCAGACAAGCTCCTTCACTGTCCAGTTTTAAAACTCTTTTAAAAACACATTTTTACTCACTGGCTTTTAGCACAGACTGATTTTGTTCTGCACTGTTTTATTGTTTTTATTGATCTTAATGTTTTAACAACTGTTTTATTTTTATGTGTTTAAATGTTCTTGATTTTATGTACAGCACTTTGTTGCAGCTGTGGTTGTTTTAAAGGGCTCTATAAATAAAGTATTATTATTATTATTATTAAGGACTTTTATTCCCATTTATATACTTCAGAATCCCAAACCAACAAGAATTTATCTTCTCAGTTTTTCGAAAAGACCAACATGCCAAAACTCACACCCAACCTGAAAGATGCACTGGAGATCCCAATATCCCTGACAGAAATTGTGTCAGCTGTATCGGTAATGCAGTCTGGCAAATGTCCGGGTCCTGACGGCTTCCCTGCTGAATTTTTTAAGAAATTTTCTTCATTACTTTCCCCACTCCTACACTCGGTTCTCTTAGAGTCATTTGACCAAGGATCCCTTCCGAAATCTTTTTTAGAGGCCTGCATTACCCTCATTGCAAAGAAAGGAAAAGACCCAACTCACTGTTCCTCTTATCGACCAATCTCCCTTTTAAATACAGACGCCAAAATTTTAGCCAAAGTTCTTGCTCAAAGGTTGGAAAAGATCCTTCCTTTGATCATATCAAAAGACCAGACTGGATTCATTAAAGGCAGGCACTCCTTTTTTAATGTCAGACGCCTTTTTGACATTATTTATTCTCCTTCGGATACTGTTCCTGAGTGTGTTATTTCCCTTGATGCAGAGAAAGCATTTGATCGGGTTGAATGGGACTACTTGTTTAATGTTCTTGACAAATTTGGTTTTGGCCCCAATTTCATTACATGGGTGCAATTAATTTATTCACATCCCACCGCAACCATTCGTACCAACTCTCAGATATCAAAACCCTTCAGTCTACATCGAGGAACTCGCCAGGGATGCCCACTGAGCCCTATGCTCTTTGACCTGGCAATTGAACCTCTTGCCACTGCTTTGCGGTCCTGTGACACAATTTCAGGAATCTGGAGAGGCGATATGGAGCACAAGGTCTCCCTTTATGCTGATGACCTTTTACTTTTCATTTCTCATCCGACTGACACGCTGCCCTCCGTTTTATCATTACTTGAGGAATTTGGAATAAACTCTGGTTACAAATTAAACCTGAGTAAAAGTGTAATTTTCCCTGTCAATACCCTGGCGCAGACTCTTGACTTTGGTAAATGGCCTCTTAAAATTGAGAAGACAAAATTCTCTTACCTGGGTGTTACAGTTACGAGGAGGTATAAAGATTTATATCAAGAAAACTTTGTCTCTCTGTTGAATCAGACAAAGCAGGCATTATCCCGATGGTCACCGCTTTCCATTTCCCTCACAGGCCGTATTAACTCAGTCAAGATGGTCACTTTACCTAAGTTTTTATATCTTTTTCAAAATATTCCTGTTTTTATCCCTGGTTCATTCTTTGTTCAGTTAGATTCCATCATTTCATCATATCTGTGGCAAGGAAAACGTCCACGCTTAAATAAGACACATCTCCAAAAAACTAAGGCCGCAGGCGGTCTTGCCCTTCCAAATTTCCGCTTTTATTATTGGGCAGCAAACTTGCACTGTCTAGCATTCTGGTCATTCTATTACAACAGGCCTGACAGCCCTGACTGGGTAGAGATGGAGTCACAGTGTTCTGGGAAATGGTCCTCCGTGGCTTTCTTGGGATCCTCACTCCCGCTTCCACCACTTACAACTGTTATAAATCCAGTTATAAAACACTCACTAAAAATCTGGGCACAATTTCGTAAATGTTTCAATTTCTCTAGTTTCTCTCTCTATAGCCCTATCATGTCTAACCAACTTTTCAAACCCTCATCTCAGGACTCTGTTTTTAAAGAATGGCAAAGAAGGGGTATAGTACGCTTCAATGACTTGTTTCTCAATAACACTTTAGCTTCATTTCAACAACTATGTGAAAAATTTAGTCTTCCCCAGTCCAATTTTTTTAGGTATCTCCAAATACGGCACTTTATTACTCTTCATTTGTCCAGCCTCTCCATTTCAACTGATAGCAGTATTGTTGACACTATTCTTTCTCTAGACCCAAATAAAAAACAGTCCATTTCATTCATTTACAGTAAACTATTGGATTTGAAGCGTGCTTCCTCAGATAAAATCAAAGCTGCTTGGGAAGAGGATCTCGGCTCCTCTATTTCAGAGGACTCTTGGACCTCCATACTCAAACTGGTGAGCTCCAGTTCTCTCTGTGCTAGACATTGTCTAATACAATTTAAAGTGGTGCACAGAGCTCACATCTCTAAACTGAAATTGTCCTCTATGTATCCTGATGTCAGCCCATACTGTGTGAGATGCAAACATGCTGAAGCCTCTCTCTCCCATATGTTTTGGTTTTGCCCATCTCTGAACAAATATTGGCGGGAAATCTTTCAGACTTTATCACATGTACTAGATACACGCCTGAACCCTGACCCACTGATTGCTCTGTTTGGTCTTGTAGAGGGCATGACAAACCTAAATAAAAACCAACAACATGTAATATCGTTCACCTCTCTCCTGGCCAGACGAGCTATTTTGCTTAGGTGGAAAGAACCGTTTCCACCCACTCACGCTCAGTGGTTGGCTGACATCATGTCCTGTTTAAAGCTGGAGAAAATCAGATTCACACTCCAACAGAAAGAGGGTAAATTTGAGAATGTCTGGGGACCTTTCCTGAATCTGTTCCAGTCTCTTTGACAACATAACTCATTCAGGTTAATGCAGTCTCTTGGCTATTTTACCTTTTATTTATTTTTTTCCCTTTTCTTTTGGCAGTGATTGGGTAGGGATTATTTTCTACATGTTGTAACTTAGATTGTTGTGTTTTTTTGTAGTTGTTGTTTTTTTTGTTTGTTGTTGTTGTTGTCTGAAGAAAAAAATGAAAAATTCAATAAAAAAAGATCGAATTTGAAAGCGTAAAGCTTTCTTCGTTAGTTCTAGACCCAAATGTTTTTTAACCAAGGTTTCATAAAGAGCTTGGCTGATTGCTGAATTATCTGTCCAAGGAGACAGTATAGCATCTTCTGTGTGGGATGCCTGGATCTCGACACCTTTTACTACCTGTTGTAGGTAGTGTTCAATGAGTGCTGATTGTTTCAGCTCGCAGAGGAGGCTTTCTTGTTGGGCTTCTTCTGCCTCACCTGTTCTTGAAGGTTCACTTACCGGGCTCTTGTCCTCGGATGAGGTGTCCCATGTGTCCTTTGCGGTACCTGCGGTTAGGCAATCTGTATCACAACTAGGAGGCACTTTTATTGGCAGAGGCTTTCTCACTGTGCTCCACATTTTCTGTTGGCCATAGTCAATAATCGCTTCAAAGCGGTTTATAAAGTCTTGGCCAACCAGAAATGGGAATGAGTCAAGTGTAGACACATGTACCGGGTGGTATAATGTCATTTTGCCAATCTGCATGTGAACCATAGCTATAGCAGTTAGGGTTGTTCTCGTCTCTGCAAGACCCTACAGTTCTATATCACTTTTTACAAGGGGTATTTGCCTGTGAACACCGTTAACGGCGGTCCTTAGCTCCTCGAACAGTTTGGCTGACATAATTGTAATGTCGGTTCCGCCATCCAGGAGTGCTTCATGCGTGAGGACCCTTTCCAGTGTGATTGGCAGGTAAGCTTTCATTTGTACAAAGTCACATAGAAACCTTAAAGGTTTCGGCCAACCTTTCTGTTTACGTTGACCTCTGACTGTGTAATCTTTCTTCATCTGAACCGTCAGTGCAGTCGCCAACGTGTCTGAGTTTTCAGTTTGTGGCGGGTCACTGTCGTCGATGATTGAGTTTTCCCCCCCTTTGTTTGATGAGGGGCTGTTGGAGTCTGTGACAATGATGTCATGGTCACTGTCAACGTCTTGTTGACTGTCATACTCTGGACTGTCAATGTTTTGACTGTCATTACCCTGATTGTCAGCATCCTGACCATCAGTGTCTTGTTGACTGTCGTGATTTGCGTGCTCTGACTTACTATCAATGATAGTGCTACACATCACTCCAGGTTTGTTATCATTGTTTAAATTATCCCACTTTTCTAACAACCGACGTATGTTCTCCATGTCTTCTGGGGACAGAGGTTTATGGCCTTTCTTCTGGAACTTTTGCGATTTTTTGCTTGTCTCGGACTGTTCAGTTCGAGGGGCATGGGGGTCACGTCCTTGACTTGGGGGTTCCTCATGGTACCACCCTGTGCCGTATGGATTACTTCGGTATCCATACTTTTTAGTCCTTAGACGTGCATCCCACTTTTCACCTTTGTGGTCACCCTCTTGGTTCGGTTGTTCGACCTCTCGGCCTCTTTTGAACCGCTTCGGGTCATTGTTCCAGTGGTCACCTTCACTACGTGGTTTGTTGGGTTGAAAATTCTGTTTTTTCTCACATTTTTTAGGATAGGGCGTCGGTGTCCGCGTCCCTTCCAGCTCCAGTGAGTTGGATTCAACCATTTCACCCGGACACACCTCAAAGGGTGTTTTGTTTGGTGTGCAACTTGTAAAAACATCTATCGCGCACTCTCTTATTTCTTCGATGGACCTCCGTTTGTAGTTTGCGCTGACATGTACTTTCTCTCTTATGTCAGGGCAGAGATTTTTGCTGAAGATATATTTAAACCCTACCTCTTCCTCCATTTCTAGTTTGCATCTGTCACCGAAATAGGCACGGAATATTCTGTCATAAAATGACCTTGGGTGCTCATTCCTACCTTGCTTGATGTCAGCCGCCGCTATGATGCCATTGGGCCCCGTGCAAGGAGTATACTCCTTTATCAGCGCAGCACAGAAAAGACTGTAGTCTTTCGTCACGGCGTCTCGTTGATGCTTCATGAAAGCATGCACTGTCCTGTCCGAGGTTAACCTTACCAGACAGATTTTATCATCAACTGTAGCTTCTGGGAAGCGTTGAAGCTGGAAATCAAGGTCATCGAGATAGATCTTGGTTTCGTGTGAGCCCAACGGACCTGGAGCGAAGGTTTGAATGCTTTTAGCCATATTCCGTAGTTCAGCCATTGAGAGAGGAGGATGTGGGTTGTCATCAGTCTCATCCATCTGCGTATGTGGTGGGTTTTCTGGCCCATAGTACGCAGGTCCCTGCCCCTGTTGAGAGGGCTTACCAGGTACGTTGTACGGTTGGAGTGCCCGCTTTTTCCGGGGAGGGGGTAGTGGTGATGTAACCCGCGGTGTTGGTGATCTAGGCAACGGTGTAGGAGATCTAGGCGGCGGTGTTGGTGCTCTAGGCTGCGGTGTTGGTGATCTAGGCTGCGGTTTTGGAAACTGTGTTTCCCTGAGATCCAACCATCTTTTTCTCTCTACAGAGAGTTGATCTGTTGTCAAAGCCTGCCGTGCCTGACAACTTTGTAGTTGGGCTCGCAACCTTTCATTATCACGTTGTAACACCGTGAGCCTTCGTGAAAATAATTCCTTGTCTTGTATGCGCATCTTTAGTTTGTATTGTAAGCACTCATTTTCATTTTGCAACACCGTGCACCGTACTTGTGATTTTTTATGATCACTTTGTAGCTTTGTGCCCAGTTTTTGAGCTTTTTCACGTACGCTTCTCTCATGTGACTTAGATAACGTCTGCCGTTTTTCATTCTCCACAGTTTCATGGAGTTTCATTGTTGCTAAGGTCAGCTTAGCCTTACAAACTGTTAATTCTCTCTGTAAACTCTTTTTATCACATTTCAACTCTGTACATTTCTTCTCAGCTTCTTCTCGTGCATGTGTGCTTTCCTCTAGGGATGTTGTGAGTCATTGCACATTGTCCTGCAGTACTAGAATCTCTGTTTTGAGCAGCTCTAAAACTTCAAATTTTTTATAGATGAGTCAGCATCTACTGCCTCTGTATCAGCCATCTTTTTGTTTTGATTTTGTTTGAATCAATAAGATGGTATTTATTATAGTGTATGCAAATAAATGTTTTCTTAGCGGTGAGTTATTTAACTAAAACAGCTTTCTGGTTTTATTCCTGTAATCTATAAACAAGTCTTTTATTCATTCAGTACCTTTTTATCTATTTTAGGTTTTACCTTCAATGAAAAATATGGTAAGTTAAAGCCTTTGTGGCCGTATTAACTTAATAGACCCATCTTTTAAAACAATTACTATTAAACCACGCTTAATGTTTTCTGTCTTTCACTCAAACGCCTTTTTAAAGATTTCAAATAAATGCAATGTTCACACTAAAATGTTAGCAGATTTTGTTTTATTTTGCTCCAAGAGAATGTATTTCAGTTTCAATAAAACTGTTTGAGTGTTGCTGCAGTTATCTGGAGTGAAGAGAAAAAAAATGTACCTAGTTTGTTATTTTAAACTCTTTTGTATTTAAAATAAGCGAAAATGTTTGTCTGTACCTCTGTTATCCAAAATATTTGTATTTAGAATAAATAAGAGTTGTTAGTTTGTGTACAGAGCAATTTCAAAAGTGGTATTTCACCATAAAAATGCTGACTTTTTATGATGTTTTGAGAAAACTTTTAGTGAAACCTCTGTTTGCCGTGTGTATGAGAGCTGTTACTCAAAGTGCAACACCTGGAAATGACGACAAGAAATAGGCGGGTCGACGTAGTGCGTCACCAGCTTCCGTACTTGAGCGAGGGGGAGCTCGCTACACAGATACGTGACGTCAACCAATCAATCACAGCGCATGTAGTTCTTTTCCTAAGCGTTCATGGTGAATGTACAAGCCCAAAACCAGAAAAGTTGGCACGTTGTGCAAATCGCAAATAAAAACAGAATACAATGACTTGCAAATCTTTTTCAACCCATATTCAACTGAATAGAATGCAAAGACAATATATTTAATGTTCGAACGGAGAAACTTTATTTTGTTTTGCAAATAACCATTAACTTAGAATTCAATGGCAGCAACACATTGCAAAAAAGTTGGCACAGGGACATATTTACCACTGTGTTACATCGCCTTTCCTTTTAACAACACTCAGTAAACGTTTGGGAACTGAGGAGACCAATTTTTGAAGCTTTTCAGGTGGAATTCTTCCCCATTCTTGCTTGATGTACAGCTTAAGTTGTTCAACAGTCCGGGGTCTCCGTTGTCGTATTTTACGTTTCATAATGCGCCACACATTTTCAATGGGGGACAGGTCTGGACTGCAGGCAGGCCAGGGGAGGACCCGCACTCTTTTGCTACGAAGCCACGCTGTTGTAACACGTGCAGAATGTGGCTTGGCATTGTCTTGCTGAAATAAGCTGGGGCGTCCATGAAAAAGACGTCGCTTGGATGGCAGCATATGTTGCTCCAAAACCTGTATGTACCTTTCAGCATTAATGGTGCCTTCACAGATGTGTAAGTTACCCATGCCTTGGGCACTAATGCACCCCCATACCATCACAGATGCTGGCTTTTGAACTTTGCGCCTATAACAGTCCTGATGGTTCTTTTCCTCTTTGGTCCGTAAGACACGACGTCCACAGTTTCCAAAGACAATTTGAAATGTGGACTCATCAGACCACAGAACACTTTTCCACTTTGCATCAGTCCATCTCAGATGAGCTCGGGCCCAGCAAAGCCGGCGGCGTTTCTGGATCTTGTTGATGAATGGCTTTTGCTTTGCATAGTAGAGCTTTAACTTGCACTTACAGATGTAGCGACGAACTGTAGTTACTGACAGTGGTTTTCTGAAGTATTCCTGAGCCCATGTGGTGATATCTTTTACACACTGATGTCGGTTTTTGATGCAGTACCGCCTGAGGGATCGAAGGTCACGGGCATTCAATGTTGGTTTTCGGCCTTGCCCCTTACGTGTAGTGATTTCTCCAGATTCTCTGAACCTTTTGATGATATTACGGACCGTAGATGGTGAAATTCCTAAATTCCTTGCAATAGCTCGTTGAGAAAAGTTGTTCTTGAACTGTTCGACAATTTGCCCACGCATTTGTTCACAGAGTGGTGACCCTCGCCCCATCCTTCTATGTGGATGACTGAGCATGTCAAGGAAGCTGCTTTTATACCCAATCATGGCACCCACCTGTTCCCAATTTGCATGTTCACCTGTGGGATATTCCAAATAAGTGTTTGATGAGCATTCCTCAAATTTCTCTGTCTTCTTTGTCACTTGTGCCAGCTTTTTTGAAACATGTTGCAGGCATCAAATTCCAAATGAGCTAATAATTGCAAAAAATAACAAAGTTTACCAGTTCGAACGTTAAGTATGTGGTCTTTGCAGTGTGTTCAATTGAATATAGGTTGAAAAAGATTTGCAAGTCATTGTATTCTGTTTTTATTTGCGATTTCCACAACGTGCCAACTTTTCTGGTTTTGGGCTTGTAGTTTTATTACCATCAACCAATGCAGTGCCGGAAATGACGACAAAAGTGGGCTGGTCGCATCGGCGTGCGTCCGCACTTCAGCGAATCAGCGCTTTACAGATACGAGACGTGAATGACAGATCACGACTCTCGTTTTATCCAATCACAGCTAATAAACAAACATGTATGACACGTCACTTTAACGTTAGCTTAGCACCGCAGAACCCAATTCTACAGACTCTATACACAACTCAAACACTTCAAATTAGCTTTTCAAAATTCTGAAATATGCGGCGAGCACACCTAGATAGGCCAACAGTTACGCTTAGTAACCTAGCACTGCAGCTGTTGAACAAACACGGACTCTCAGGGAGCCACTTCAAGGTCGGTTCCGGTCCACTTTTTAATGGAGCAGGACTCGGGTCTGACAGAACCCAGCCGACAATGTTCTAACAGTAATATGCTTTTTTGACCTTTTCTAAAATGTAAAATACCACACACAGCAATCTGGTAGATGTTAATAATAGCTTTCAGGCAGTTTGACTCGGCGGTCAACAAAGCTTTGTACAGGAGTCTGTGCGTGAACTGGACCGAACCGAACCAGAACCCCCTACAGACCACGGGCTGACAAAACCTCACCTAAAGCTTCCAACAGCGTGTTAAAGAGATGAACGAATAACAATCTCTCAGCTTCAAATGATAAAAACATGCAGAATCTGCCTGTCTTGAACACTTCAGCCAAAAATTATCATCTTCAGAGTCCAAAAATTGGAATAATCATGCCAACATAACGTTTCAAGTTCATGAGTGATCACAGATTTATCAATAAACTTTCAGAAAACACTTACGGCCACCAGATGAAGTAAACATGAGGGTAACCACCATATTGTGTCTTTAAACACATACGGTGCCACCAGATGTAAAGGATATAGGGGGGTCAGTATTAAGCTGACCTCTTTACCTTAATTAATTTACTTATTCAGATTGAATAGTAATTTCACGGATTCTTTTCTTTTTCAGTTTACCCAATATTTCTGTGATCTTTATGATGGATAAATAAATAAAGCCATTAAGTGACAGAGAACGTTGACTTAGTTTGGTATGTCAAAGACACTACCATTTATTTAAATTAAATCAACTAAATTAACACCATTACACTTGATTGACATGATTTCACTTTCTTGCAATTTAATACGTCAGCACATTTAAATTGTAACACAACAGACATAAATACAGGATGTCATTATACTTAGTCTGTGGCTCTTTAGCTTAAATATAGTTACCAGATAGATTGAGAGGGATAAGGAGATAGGGAGAGGTTAAGAGAGGAAGTTATTGATCTTGAGTTTAACCAGATGACACTTTCCATCCGACTTCTGCTAAATCCAGGTACGTTTGTAAACAGTTCTTTACCTTGAAGACGACTAGTCTTATAAGGAGATGGTACCAGCCTTTCAGGCGTACAGAATCGTTGCAGGTCCAGTACGTCCGAACCGGTTCTCGTTTACGTTTCAACGTCTCCTGGGATCCGCGTCGATCATCAGAAAAGCGTCAGCTCCTGGTTGGCTTCAAGATAACTTATTCCAGGAAGGAATAAACAAAGTTTTGAGCTTACGCTCGTTCGAAGTGGACTCATAACAACATGTTATTAGTCCTTAACTGGATGACGTGTCCTTAGCGTGTGACTGAGTTCATCCAGCTCTTTGGGACGACCTCACATCTTGAAGTTCCCAGCAGACTTCCTCGTTCCAGAAAAAACTTAGAACTTAGTAGAAGATCTGAGAAAGAGAGGACTTGTCCCTTTCCCATTGGTCCAAAAAAGAACCAGTCGAGCAGTTCACTTGTTATCACGATTCAAGGTGAAATTCAGCAGAGGGAAATTGTTTAGGAAAAGTATCTGAGGGAGAAGACTTTCAGACGCTAGTTAGAGTTTTAGCTGAAACTCAACAAAAACAACTTCTGTGTAAGTCAGTTTGACCTTTTATCTGAACTTTGACACCTTTTCATTTGTAGAAATGACACAGTGATGTTTCACATTACAGAATAACAGCATAAAAGCACACATCATGAAAATGACAAAATGTTATTCTTTTGATTACATTAGAATAAAATTAAAGAAGCCAATAGTCTCTTTTGGTGACTATGTTCTCAGATTACAACTAATGGAATAATTTGTAGTAAATGTCTTCTTTTACTGAGAGGTCAGTAAAGGTCATCTCTGGAACAGTTCAAGTATCAGAGCGGGCACGGTCATGCCCACTACAGACTCATGAATAAATAACCAGAATAATCACTGTGAAATATCACATCATGTTTCTACTGATCTGTTTCATGTTGCTGTTGATCTGTTTCATGTTGCTGCTGATCTGTTTCATGTTGCTGCTGATCTGTTTCATGTTGCTGCTGATCTGTTTCATTTAGCTGCTGATCTGTTTTCATGTTGCTGCTGATCTGTTTCACGTTGCTGCTGATCTGTTTCATGTTGCTGCTGATCTGTTTTCATGACTAGATCAATTTATAGATAAACAAAATATTCTAAGCAACAGTCAGTATGGGTTTAGAGCAAAAAACTCTACATCAATGGCTCTCATGGAATTAATGGAACAAATAACTACTGCTGTCGATCAAAAACAATATTGTATCAGTATTTTTGTTGATTTAAAAAAGCATTCGATACTATTGATCACACCATTCTCCTTGAAAAACTGAACAAATATGGTATTAGAGGACCAGCATTACAGTGGGTATCTAGCTACTTGAAAGATAGGAAACAATTTGTACAAATAAATGATGTAAGATCTGACCTCTGTAATATCACATGTGGAGTTCCCCAAGGCTCTGTACTTGGACCAAAGCTATTTATTTTATATGTGAATGACTTGGTAAATGTGTCAGGACTCCTTAAATGTGTACTTTTTGCTGATGATACCACATTTTTCTGTTTAGGTGAAGATATAGAACAAATGTTGGAATTGATAAAGACAGAATTTGTCAAGATACAAACTTGGTTTAAAATAAATAAATTATCATTAAATCTAGAAAAAACTAATTACATGATATTCAGTAATAAAAAGAAAACTGTTGATGTTCCACTCAAAATTGAGGGTGTTGAGATTTGTAGAGTGAGTGAGGTGAAGTTTTTGGGTGTTATCATTGATGACAAACTGACATGGAAACAACACATAAATTCTGTAAGAATAAAAATAGCTAAATCGATTGCAGTACTGTACAAAGTCAGAGACCTATTGAATGATAAAGCTCTGTATTTGTTGTATAACACAATCATTGTTCCACACTTAATCTATTGTATTGATGTTTGGGGGAATGCGTGTAAAACAATCACAAAGCCTATTTTTGTATTACAGAAAAGAGCTGTAAGAATTATCACTAGAAAACATTACTGTCATCCATCAAGTACATTATTTTATCAACTGAAGTTATTGAAGTTCCATGATTTGGTAGACTATAATATTTTATCAGTTATGTATAGGGCTCAAAATAATGCATTACCTTTAAATATCCAAATGCATTTTGTTAAAAGACAAAGTTGTTATAATCTTAAGGGGACAGAGATGTTTGTAAAACCACAATTCAGAACTAGTTTGAAGGGACGTTCTACCTCAATCCAGGGAATTAGATTATGGAATGGCTTGGAGAATGTAGTTAAAAATGCCAAGTCAAGGTCTACATTTAAGAAAATGATCAAAACGAATGTGTTAAAAAAATGAAATAGCGTAATGTGTATTGTATTAGTTAGAAAATTAGAAAGAGTTAGTCATTTTGTACTGTTGGTTGAAGATTATTATTGTTTAATCTGATTGTTGGAAAAAAGGGGCAGATATAATAAGATTTATTCTTCTTTCTGCTACCTTTCATTTTTTTATATTTTGTACATTATCATTTATGGGATTGTCTTGTATTGTTTCTTTTGTAAAAAATGAACAAATGTAATAAACATAAACATGTTGCTGCTGATCTGTTTCATGTTGCTGCTGATCTGTTTCATGTTGCTGTGTTCATTCGTGCTCATCTGCTCATACAGACTCATGTTCGTGTTGCTGTTGGAAGTAATGTTTTTGTTCTATTAGTGCTTGGTATATTTTTAGTATCTTGTTAGGTCTTAATTGTTTTTAAGTTTTAACTGGCTGTTTTTTATTGTTATTTTTGATTGTTTGATTTATTTCTGTATTGTTCAGCACTTTGTGCACCTTCTGGCTGCTGAAAAGGGCTCTATAAATAAAGATTGATTGATTGATTGATTTTTAGTTAATGTTTTTTCTTAGTTCATATCTTAGATGTTATTACTGTTTCTCTTTTATATTTTATTGTTGGATGTAACTGGGACCCTGTTTACACAATCTCGTTTCATCACATGTACCACATGTGGTGCAAATGACAATAAAAAAACATCTGACTCTGACTCTGAAAAGACATGTCCTGATCAAAAATAACACAAATATTTTTAATATTAGAGCTGGAGACCAGATTAATGACATCTAAGGAGGGCGAAAGACTGAAAATTTAATTCCTACGGTGCTCAGGTCCAAAATCCAAAACCTCAGTCTTGTTTGTGTTCAAAAGGAGAAAATTAAGGTCATCCAGATTTTTATTTATTCAAGACATGCTTGTAGTCTAAGTAACTGATTGTATTCATTGGGTTTTATGGACAAATATAATTGTATATCATCAGCAGAACAACGAAAATGTATCCCATGCTGTTTAATAACTTTACTTAATGGAAGCATATATAAAGCAGAGTATTGGTCCAAGCACTGAGCCCTGAGGAACTCCATAACTAACTTTGGTGTATGAAGAAGGTTTACATTTACAAATTGGAATCTATCAGATATATATGATTTAAACCATTTTAGAGATGTTTCTGTAATCCCAATATCATACGAGAACACAACAAGCTGAAGAAAAATATAAAAAATATAAAAATTAATTGGTAACGATTATAAGAAAATGCAAGAAAGAATACTATAGTGATTTATTAAACAAGAGCAATGGTGACACTAAAACAACATGGCGAGTAATAAATGATGTTCTAAAAAGTCATAAAGCGAAAACGAACATTGCAAAATATTTTGTGAAAGATGACAAAGAAATACATGATGAGAATGATATCGTAAATGAATTTAATCAATATTTTGTAAATATTGGATCAAGCCTTGCAGCTAAAATACCAAAAGTAGATAATAAGGTGTGTCATTCAATTAAAAGTTGCACCAACAGTATTTTTCTTAATGGAACTAACAAAGAGGAAATTATGAAAATGGTAAAAAATCTCTCAGACAAGAGATCAAAAGACTGGGTGGACATGGATATGATGTTCGTAAAAGAAATAATGAGTTATGTTATTGAACCGTTTACATATATATGCAATTTATCTTTTTCAACAGGAATATTTCCAGATAACATGAAAGTAGCAAAGGTAATTCCTCTTTTTAAAAATGGTGATAAATGTGTATTCAATAATTATAGGCCAATATCCTTATTACCACAGTTCTCAAAAATTCTAGAAAAACTATTTGTGACCAGATTGGATCAATTTATTGATAAACAAAATATTTTAAGTAGCAGTCAGTATGGGTTTAGAGAAAAAAACTCTACATCAATGGCTCTCATGGATTTAATGGAACAAATAACTAATGCTGTCGATCATAAACAGTACTGTGTTAGTGTTTTTGTTGATCTAAAAAAAGCATTTGATACCATTGACCACACCATTCTCCTTGAAAAACTAAATAAATATGGTATTAGAGGACCAGCATTACAGTGGGTATCTAGCTATTTGAAAGATAGGAAACAGTTTGTGCAAATAAATGATGTTAGATCTGACCTCCGTGATATCACTTGTGGAGTTCCTCAGGGCTCTGTGCTTGGACCAAAGTTATTTATTTTATATGTGAATGACTTGGTAAATGTGTCAGGACTTCTTAAATGTGTTCTTTTTGCCGATGACACCACATTTTTCTGTTCGGGTAAAGACATAAAACAGATTTTGGATATGATGAAAACAGAATTTATAAAAATACAAACTTGGTTTAAATTAAACAAATTATCTTTGAATTTAGATAAAACTAATTACATGATATTCAGTAACAAAAAGAGAATTGTTGATGACGATCCATTTGAAATTGAAGATGTTGTGATCTGTAAAGTGAGTGAAGTGAAGTTTCTGGGTGTTATCATTGATGACAAACTGACATGGAAACATCATGTAAATTCCATTAAAACAAAAATAGCTAGATCAATTGCAGTACTGTATAAAGTCAGGGATTTTTTAATTGATAAAGCTCTGCATATGTTGTATAACACAATCATTGCTCCACATTTAATCTATTGTATTGAGGTTTGGGGAAAAGCGTGCAAAACAATTACAAAGCCTGTTTTTATTTTACAAAAGAGAGCTGTAAGAGTAATCACCAGAAAACATTTCAGTCACCCATCAAACACCTTGTTTCTTCAGCTAAACTTATTGAAATTCCAGGAATTGGTAGAATATAGTATTTTATCAGTTATGTATAGGGCTCATAATAACACATTACCTTTAAATATCCAAAGAAATTTTATAAAAAGACAAAGTTGTTACAATCTCAAAGGGACAGAGATCAAACCACAATTCAGAACCAGCTTAAAGGGACGGTCTACCTCAATTCAGGGAGTTCGATTGTGGAATGCTCTGGAGAGTTTGTTTATGTTTATGTTTATGTTTATTAAATTTGTTCATTTTTTTACAAAAGAAACAATACAAGGCAATCTCATAATGATAGTGTACAAAATGTAAAAAAATGAAAGGTGGCAGAAAGAAGAATAAATCTTATTATATCTGCCCCTTATCTCCAACAATCAGATTAAACAACAGTAGTCAAACCATGTAAACAATAATAATCTTCAACCAACTTTTTCCAACAGTCAGGTTAAACAATAATATTCTTCAACCAACAGTACAAAATTACTAACTCTTTTTTGTCAGGGTTTACAAGCAGGCTTGAACCCAGTGGTGCAGACAAGACACAGGAGGCAGGAATACAAAAATAGATATTTAATGATAATAAATCAAAAAGCTGACAGGGCAGCAAACTCACTCTTAGGAGACATGATCAACACAGGAGACATCAGGGGAGACCCAACGAGGACACCACAAGGAACTAACTGACAGACAGGCTATTTATACACAGAGACAAGACAGGACGCAATCACAAAACACCTGGGAACAATTAACTAACTAAAGACACAGAGCAGGACTGGTATACTAAATAAATAAAGGTTTAAATAAAGGAGACTAAACTGGAGGTCAAACCAAGAGTGATCAAACATTGAGACCCAGAAGGGAAACTAATAAAAGGTTAAACTAAGAGTAAATAAACAAGAAGGAGACTTAAACTAGTAGTAAAGGACTGGAGATGTAGAAACTAAATACAAGAAGTAAGAACTGATAAACAAGGAGACCAGGGGAATTACCAAACCTAAACATTAATAAATACTGGGGCAGGATCTAAGGAATAAGGCTAACCATGAAGCTGGGAAAACTGGTACAAGGGAAACTAAATAAAACTAAAAACAAATATCTAGAGCTGGCTGACAGAAAACAAAAGGAGAACAGAACAAAGGATACCCACTAGATGGCGCCATCCTGGTGCCATCCTGACAGTACCCCCCCCTCAAAGACGCCCCCAGGCGTCCCCAAGAACCCACCCCCCCAAAAAGACAAGGGCGGGCGGAGGGAGGAACAGCAAGGACGGTG
>JBBPBX010066630.1:0-12355 GCA_038048925.1 Garcialebias charrua | reverse complement strand
GGAGGTCCTGCCCCAAGTGGAGGAGTTTAAGTATCTCGGGATCTTGTTCACGAATGAGGGAAAACTGGAGCGTGAGATCGATAGGCGGATAGGTGCAGCATCCGCAGTGAAGCGGGCGCTGTACCGGTCTGTCGTGGTGAAGAGAGAGCTGAGTCAAAAGGCAAAGCTCTCAATTTACCGATCGATCTACGTTCCCACCCTCATCTATGGTCATGAGCTTTGGGTTATGACCGAAAGAACAAGATCTCGGATACAAGCGGCTGAAATGAGTTTTCTCCGCAGGGTGTCTGGACTCTCCCTTAGAGATAGGGTGAGAAGCTCAGTCATCCGGGAGGGACTCGGAGTAGAGCCGCTGCTTCTCCACATCGAGAGGAGCCAGTTGAGGTGGCTCGGGCATCTGGTTAGGATGCCTCCTGGACGCCTCCCTGGTGAGGTGTTCCGGGCATGTCCCACCGGGAGGAGACCCAGAGGAAGACCCAGGACACGCTGGAGGGACTATGTTTCTCGGCTGGCCTGGGAACGCCTTGGGATTCCCCCAGAGGAGCTGCTCCAAGTGGCTGGGGAGAGGGAAGTCTGGGCCTCCCTACTTAGGCTGCTACCCCCGCGACCCGACCCCGGATAAGCGGAAGAAAATGGATGGATGGATGGACGGGGTTTTGCGTGGAAAGTGACGTGCGCAATGTTTTTGTGCGCACGCACGGTTGATACATGAGGATCCTGGAAGAGGTGGCTGTGGAAAGAGATGTCTAGACCAGCTCAAGCTGCTGCCCCAGAGACCTGACTTTGGAACAAGTGAAAGATAATGGCTGGATGGATGAATTAAATTTTAGTCTTTTGTTGCTCCTGATCCAATTTTGGACATGTATTTCTGCCATAAAATTCAAGCCTTTTTCTCTTAAATATTTTTCACAGATTTGTGTCAATCTGTTAGTGAGCTCTTCTTTGCAGAGATTCTCTATCCACCTCACAGGTGTGGCATATCAACATGCTCGTTAAACAGCATGATTATTGCACATGCTTAGGCTGACCACAATAAAAGGCCACTGTAAAATCTGCAGCTTTATCACAGCACAATACCAAAGATGTTGCAAGTTTTCAGGATGTCTACCAGAGCTGTTGCCAGTGAGTTGAATGTTCATTGATACCATAAGCCGTCTCCAAAGGCATTTCAAAGATATTGGCAGTACATCCAACTGGTCTCAGAACTATAGATGTACGTATAATCAAACCAGCCCAGGACCTCCACATCCAGTATCTCCCCCTCTAGGATTGTCTGAGACCAGCCACCCACACAGCTGCTGCAACAATCGCTTTGCATAACCAAAGAATGTCTGCACAAACTGCATGCTTGTTGTCCTCAGTGGTGTCTCCACCTGACTGCAGTTCATCGTCGTGATCAACTTGAGTGAGCAAATGCTCACATTTGATGGTGTATCGCACACTGGAAAGGTGTTCTCTTCACAGATTAATCCTGGTTTTCACTTTACGGGGCAGATGGCAAACCGCGTTGATGCCTTTTTACTGGGTGAGCAGTTTGCCATCATCGTTGTGAATCGAGTGGCCCATGGTGGCGGTGGTGTTATGGTTTGGCTGCTGTTTAATACACTGTATTATTTAACATTATTATTGTTTTGTATATATCTTAGATCCTTGTATACTGTTTCTTTTTATACTTTATATTTTTGCCATTTTTGGTTGTAACTGGGACGATGAGTACACAATATGGTTCCATCTCATGTACCACATGTGATGCGAATGAAAATAAAGAACCTTGAATCTTGTATGGGCAGGCATATGTTATAAACAAACACAGGAGTAGGTTTGGTTACATGTGGTCTGCGGTGAGATGTTATTTCTAACCCAGGTCCTTGTTGAGGAGGAGGCAGGTCTGACCGGCCAGTTGAAAGAAGTAAAAAAAAAAAAAGAAGTTGCGTTAAGCTTCAGATGGATCAGCGGTCGCGTGCGTCTCCGCACCCTGCTGTCATCTGCGGTGAAGGAAGTAGCAGCATCTACAAAAGTCGAAGCGAGCAGCGCATTCAATTAAAATAGCCTTGTTCTATATTTTTCCAAATAAATTTGCTCTTAAAATATTTTAGTTCATCTGTATAGTGCAGCTGATTGTTTTAGGCTATTCATTTTGTATGTTAGCATCCACTTGGTAAAACAAGAAATCATATATCTTCCTTTTTTTGAAATATGTTTTTAAACTATCATGGCAAACTGATTTGCTTACAAAAGCAGAAAAAGTTTAATAAATAAAAAAAAGTCAAGCTTTTTGGGGGGGCGGGTGTGTTTGTGTGTGTGTGTGTTTGGGACCTGTAATTCCAGTTAATTCATCAGGTCGAGTCGGGTTTGGAAATAATCGCTACGGGTTGGGGTCGGATTTGTTTAGGCCCGATTGCAACTCTACTGCCAAATTCTCTGAACATGGACATTCCTGCAGTCACCATGCCAACGGCACACTCTCTCCAAACACGTCTGTGGTAGTGTGCTGTGTGATCAAGCTGCCCATTTTAGAGTGGCCTTTTATTGTGGTCAACCTGTGCAATAATCATGCTGTCTAATCAGCGTCTTGATGTACCACACCTATGAGGTGGATGGATTGTCTCAGCAGAAGAGAAGTATTCACTAACACAGATTTACAAAAATTTGTGAACAATATTTGAGAGAAAATGGCCTTTTGTGTACATAAAAGAAGTTTTAGATATGAGTTCAGCTCAAGAAAATGGGAGCAAAAACAAAAGTGATGTGTTTATATTTTTGTTCAGTATAATTTAATTCAGTTATTTACACTTTATACAGCATCCTAACTTTCCAGATTGGGATTGCACTGTTGAAAAATCTAATTCTTGGATTAAAGTGTCTTTTCTAAATGCCATCATCACCACGTTTGCTCAGTTCTTGTACTTCTGTTTCAGTACGAGGAGATCCACCTGCCTGCACTTCCACCTGAAACTCATTCAGAATGTATTTACTACAAAGCTCAGCACCCTCACCTCGTGCAACATCGCTGATGACAGACTCACACCTGGACAGGTGGACAGTACAGAGTATTCTGAGCCTCTGGAACAAAGACCAGACAAGAACACTTGTGTTGTACCAGAGGGACCAAAGACTTTTTCTTCACTGGTCTTGGGCTTGATGCTCAGAAGCAGAGGAGAGTTTAACGAAGCGTCTGTTAGATTCATTTCAGGAAACCAGGTGTGAACTCAGACACTGAAGCTTTTAACCAAACCTGGTGTGACACCATTTTTGGGTGAATTAGGATTTAAGGAAACTGAAGTTTTTAAAAAGCTGTGACCTGCTGTGAAGGCTGTTTTAATTTATTTTAGTGTTTTAAAGGATTATTATTGTGTTTTTTTTTTTAATTTTTTTTACAACACATCAGCTGGTACTGTTTAACTGTGATCTGTACTCACAATTGTATATTTCAAAAACAGTAAATGTGTCTAAATGTTATTAATTGCAGCATTAAAATAAATTCCATCAACTAAACTTCCAAAAATTTATTCAAACTTAAATGTAGCTGCAGACAAAAAAAGATATTCATAAAATCAACCATGATAATTTATTACTCATTTTTCAAACCCAAAAACACAAATATTTTACAAAATTTACTAGTTCGTCCCAAATCCCAATTTACAGTTTTAGGTTTTTTATGATTAACTCTAAAATTTGATGGTTATATTTTCTTGTGTCTTTTCGTTTTTTGGTCATTAAAAAATAACCAATAATGTTCTTTATACAGTACTTGCAAAATGTTGTCTAAAACAGAAAGTTCATTCTCAATAGTCCAGTCAATAGTCCAGGTAAGAAACTGTCCAGATGAACTGATTGAGAATGAGCGGAGTTGTCTAAAACAGTTTTATTGAGTTAAAGTTTATATCCAAACATGACAGCATGAAGTGGAAAAGTCAAACGTTTGTTTAAAAAAAATATATTTTTATTTTTCGGACTGTAAAAAATAATCGAAGCCACAGAGAGGTGCAGCTTGAGAACGCCAGTTTTAAGGACGGAAAAATCTGCGAAACGGTTGTCAGAATATAGACCAGTCAAACCACGTGAGAGTTTCTGACACCAAATATAAAATATATGGTCAGACAGTTGTGGCTTGGAGGCTAACCTGTAGTTTAGCTCATTGTCAGGTGGCTGAGCTGACAGATATGTCACCACATGGGTTTCTTCACACTAGTCTCCTTTCCATCCCTGCATCGCCTGTTTGACCACAAAATTTTGTTTTTTGTTTGTTTGTTTTGTTTTTCCTCACTGGCTCTCTAACGAGGCACACACAATTCTTCCTGCTCCCTGTTCTACTCCTGCTTTTTTGCTCTGTCTGTGTATTGGAGCAGCAGCTCCTATTTATTTTATTTTTTTACACATCTTCCGAAATGAAAACTGCTGTTTTGGATCTGACCGACTGGACTTTTGACGCAAATTACAAAATCTTTTCAACAAAGCGACAGGGTCCTGGAGAACCCTCATCTGCTCGGAAAATATGCATGCAGCTGGATATATCTCTGGGAGGATGTGTCTGTATACTCAAAAAGAGGACATCAGAATTGCATATAATTGGATTTATGATAACAGGATTCCTGTTTGGAATAGTCTGGATTATCAACATACTTTGTACAAAGAAGACGGCCGCAGCAAATTTGGACCTCGCCAGGCTGCTGCATATGTGAAGGTTTGGTTCGTGCTGGGAGGACTCAAAATCAGCTGATTTACGAGCAAAACGATAAGTTGGAAGTGATTTAAATTGCAGGCCACCTGTGGCTTTGGGACTTGTTAGCATGGAAATGACCTTGAAGAGGCTCGTAAGCATGGACCAGTAGAATGCACCCTAATCTGGCCATTTCGGACCTTGGAAGTACTTTGTATTAGTAAAGACTCAAAGCTGATGTGGCATTACTTCATTAGCTAAGAGCATGAAACTGATTTTAGACAACGCCACTGTAAAGGATTATGAGAAGGTCAATATTAATACTGACCTCTTTACCTTAATTAATTTACTCATTCAGATTGAATAGTAATTTCACGGATTCTTTCTTTTTCAGTTTACCCAATATTTCTGTGATCTTTCTGATGGATAAATAAATAAAGCCATTAAGTGACAGAGAACGTTGACTTTAGCTTGGTATGCCAGGAGACACTACCATTTATTTATAATAAATCAACTAAAATCAACATCATTACACTTGATTGACATGATTTCACTTTCTTTCAATTTAACACGTCAGCACATTTAAATTGCAACACAACAGACATAAATACAGGATGTTAACATATTTAGTCTGAGGCTCTACTACTTAAATAGTTTCCAGCTTAGAATTGAGGGAAAGGAGATAGGAGGAAAGATAGAGAGATGGTTTAAAGGAAATTGTCTTGAGCATGTTACCAGAAGTGACACTTCCCATCCGATTTCTGCTGAAATCCAGGTACGTTTGTAAACAGCTCTTTACCTTTGACGACGAGTCTGATAAAGAGATGACACCAGCCTTTCAGGCGTACAGAATCGTTGCAGGTCCAGCACGTCCGAGCCGGTTCTTGTTTACGTTTTCAACGTCTCCTCGGATCCACTTCGATCATCAGAAAATATGTCAGCTACTGGTTGACTTCAAGATAAACTTATTCCAGGAAGGAATAAACAAAGTTTTGAGCTTACGCTCGTTCTAAGTGGACTATAACAGCATGTTATTAGTCCTTAACTGGATGACGTGTCCTTAGCGTGTGACTAAACGTCCATCCAGCTCTTTGGGAAAAGTTCACATCTCTTGACGTTCCCAGCAGACTCCAAACATTCCAGCTTAGCTTAGAACTTTTTTTTTTTTTCCATTTATAGATGGCCTCCCTTCACACCTTTTAGCCATCCTCTCACTCCAATATTTTTTATTTTTATTTTTTTTTAAGAGAGAAAGAAAGAAAAGAGAAAGTAAGACAACAAATCAACAATTATCAACCAAAAGAGCACAAGGCAAACACACCCAACCTCCGTCCACAATCCTGCAAAGCACATGACAGAACACAACAATGGAACATACATGCATAAAGACTAATAATATTCATGAGCTTGCAGTAGAATTCTATAAATACACATACCCATATCTACAAATATATATATAGTATACATACATATACTTTTATATTCATTTATATATATACCCATCTACATATCTACAATATACAGGGAACCCCCGACCTACGAACGAGTTTGGGACCTAAGAACCGTTCGCAGGTCGATCGGTTCGCAGGTGGGGGGTGAAAATAGCGTCTCGTTCGTAGGTCGCTATTCTGTTCGTAGGTCGCGGAAATACCGCTAACGGACCGCCGCGCCCACATTTAACAGCATGACACTGACATACTGGGCTATATACATGCACAGAACTTTATTTACAAACACTTATCTAAACCATTACACCACACATGCATCCATAAACACTAGGGGTGTAACGATACACAAAACTCACGAGACGAGACGAGACGAGAAAATCACAGATCTTGCGAGAACGAGACGAGATTTTAACATTAGTTCAAGAAAACTTCAAAGATCGGTTTTATGCCGCAAAAAGGCTTTTATTCTGTTTTAACATGTATTACAAACCCAACTGATGTCTTCATTTTACTGATTGAATCTCCTTAGACCTTAGAACAGTGGTTCTTAACCTTTTTTGAGCTACCGAACCCTCAAGTTTCATATGGCCACTCACCGAACCCCTCTTTTTTAATATATAAAATATGATTTTTTTTTTCCAAATTCTACAACATCACCTTGCTCAAAGAACAAAAGCAACACAGTGCATGAACTCACAACAACTTTATTCTGGCCCAATAAGAGTTTCATCCCCCAAAAATATTTTTGTACAATTTTTAATCATCAAAGAGGAATTTGGGATAATTTATCTTCAGCTGCTGTTCCGAGTAGCAGATTTGCCATCTTTAATGCAGCTGGTTTTATGAGAGATTCACCAATGGAGTGTGGCTTACCCTGCTTTGCGATCAAATAAGCAACTTCGTACGATGCTGCGAGGATCGGTTTGCTAACAGGTACAAATCCAAGAGCAGGCAGAGTGGCCCTTTCATCATATCTGGCTCGTTGCACCTTGAAATGAACAAAAAAAGGTAATTATTAGGTTGAAAGTGTCAGAAATTACCACAAAATTTTTAATTGACCTTAAACCAGAAAAAGAGTACTAAAACATGTTGCTGAAAAGGTAGAATAAGCTTTTAAATTAGCAAAAGAAAGCAAAAAGAATATATTTGCCCAATTAGGCTGAAAGAAGCAGAAATGAGCACAAAAATGTGGAAATTATCTGAAGAAAATCTAAAATTAGAAAAAAGATTCAGCTGAAAAGTAGCTAAAATAGCAGAAAGAAGCATCACCAGAATGAAGTTGAGAGAGCACATTTTTGCTGAATTAGGATGACATTTTTTTTAATAAGAGCATTAAATGTGGAATTAGCTTAAAAAGCTAAAATTAGCATAGAAACAACATCATATCTGGCTCGTTCACCTTGAATTCAGCAGGCGTTGTGTTCTTGTACTGTATTCTCCGTCTGTGCATCTTCATGAAGTGTTCCTTCAGTTTTGCCGGCGCCAGACTAGTTGCTCAACTTCGTGTTGCATATCATGCAGATAGGACGCTGACTCCCATCCCGTTCCGTGACACAAGTGAATCCATGTCCAACCACTTTCTTTTTTTGCCCGACATATTTACCGTAGTTTGTAAACACACGACGTACAGCCATTTACTTCATGCGCGCGTTATATTTCCGCATCACTGCACTGAATCGTGTGTTGCCAGATTGGGTGGTTCACCGCGATTTTCCTTCTGACTTTTGCGGATAGAGAGTGCTTTGGGCGGGTGGTACTCTATCTGGCAACACCGGTCACACCGGTGTTTACACGCGTGTCTTTACATTCGGGGCAGCGTCGGGACCCTCCATCAATGTAGAGGCGTCTCGTCTGCGGTAGTTCCATCAGTAGTTGGGGCGTCTTCTATAGCAACTTCATCCGGCGAAGCCATGCTGTCCGTGACGCTTACTTGCTAGGGGCTCTGCTAGCGCTAGCATTAGCATCTCGCGAGACAACGTTACCTCTCAACGAAAGATATCGCGGGAGTTTAATATTGCGAGATCTCGTACAACGAGATCTCGTTACATGCCTAATAAACACACACAGTAACTGTACATCAGTAACTTCACATCAGAACTGCAGGAAATCAGCAGGAAATCTCATCAGCAAAATGATGTCAACAATCACACATGAGCACTTCTGAAAGTGCAGCTTTTCACATCAAACCTGCAGCAAACCAGGGATTCCCATCAGCAAAATGATGTCAACAATCACACATGAGCACTGTACTTTTCCACAGTCATGCGCAGTGTCATGCCCAACAAACAACAGCCAAGGCAAAAGGCAATCCCCTCCCCCACCTCGCCGATTGCCGTTTTGTGACGCAGTTTCGCCGTAGCTCGATTATATACCTGTAATGGGGCTCGTTCGTAGGTCGTGTGCCGTAGGTCGATTATATATTTTAACTTGGTTCGTTCGTAGGTCACATATTTTCTGCCGTACGTCGATGACATTATTCTACTTTAACTCGTTCGTAGGTCCCGTGGTTCGCAGGTCGGTGGAATCGTAAGTCGGGGGTTCCCTGTATATATACAGTAGTATACATACATATACTTTTATATTCATTTATATACCCATCTACATATCTGCATATATCTATATATACATCCCTGCATCCATTTGTGTGTGGTTGTGAGCATGCATAAGTGTATAAGGTTCCTCCAATAGAACATTTAGTAGCGACTGTGAAGCATCAGAGATCCGTCCCCCCAAAGCCCGAGGCAGACGAAGGAGCGATCAAAGCCCAAGACCCCAGGAAGGACCCCGAGCCCAGAGTCCCCAGGACTGCCCGAACAGGACGAGCCACTAGCCCACTCCCCAGATCCTACCAAGGGGAAGAACCGGACGAACCCCTACCAGCGACCACATACAATGACCCCCCGGTGTCGCCCGCGACAAATTCACAGGCCCCCGCCGGAGCCCGCTGCACCGACGCAGCCCCAGGGCCGGTCACCGAGGCTCGGGCACCGGGGACGCCCACCCCTCAGGCCCAGACCCGACCGGACCAGAGGGCACGAGCCCCACCAAGCAGCCACCAGGCCGTGCCGACAAACGCCCAAGCGCCCAACCCCAGATAGTGAGGGCCCCAAGCACGCCCGCAGGCAAGGGAACACCCACCAGGGGGGGCCACGTGGCAGGAGCGCGACACTAAGTAGCCTCGGAAGTATCAGAGAGGGGGCAGTCCAAAACCCAGCCTGACACTTAAACATTCATACACAGATATACTCATTCAGACCCACCCTCATCCTCACCCTCAGTCACAGAAAGACAAACAATAACGACATGTTCCATTCATAATCCCGATGCACACTCTATACCCCCTAGGTCCAAGACATGTACCTGCTCCCTGCGTGGGGCAGCCCACATCCAAACCCAGGAGGTAGGCCCATTCATTCTGGGGTGGAGAGTAGCAGACATCCAAGATCCGGCCCACCCCGCGCCCTGCCGACAGGACAGGACACCCGAGTCCAAGCAGCCCCAGGGGGAGCGCACTGCCAGCCCCGCCCACGGCGAACCCGCAGGCCCCGAACCCCCCCACACCCCAGCACAACCCCTGACAGCCCACCCCCAGAATGTCCGCCAGGCAACCAGGGGGGGGTAAGAGAAAAATAAATAAATAATATATATATATAAATAAATACATAAATAAATAAAATCGAAATTAACAAATCAAGACCCCGACACACACACCCCCGTCCCCAAATGTACTGTTGGTGAGTGTTGTTCTAAAGTGTAATTAAAAGGGAAAGAGAAGGAGCAAAGGCTGGCATTATACCAGTTTCCCCTCCACTCCAACTCTAACCCAGGCCCTTATTGTCTAAATGCATAATGTTGAGTGAGCACAGGAATGGGGGCGAGAGTGATGTCATCCCGCCACCCATAACCATGTGCTCACTCCTTCCCTATATGTGACTTTTATGAAGATGTTTATGAATGAATGTCTAAAGTGTATATAAAATTGAGTCCCAGGTGCTCTGTACAACAGAGATGTAGAACCATTGCAGCACACCCGAGACTCAAATTCCCTACATGTATTAATTTAAGATGAAGAGGGCGGAGGTGCGTGGTGAGGGATGGGGAGAAAATATCTGCAGGAACAATGCTCCCACAGCGAGTCAGCTCCCCCGCTGACCCTGCGTACCCCCCCCCAGTTCGCCAAGGTCCACCCAAGGAGCGAGGTAGTGGAAACACCTCTCCGACCGCCAGGCCATTGAGCCAAGACCAGAGAGGGACACGGCCCCGAGGGCCGCCAAAGCAGAACCAACAGCCCACACCCACCAGGGCCGCCACGACCCCTGCGAACCGCAGTCAGCCCACAAGGACGACACTACCAAGAGCGCCCGCCCAACCGCCGACAGAGCCAGGAAGCACTGAGAACAGGCCCCAACCAGGGCCCGCTCACCGGCCAAGCATAGTCCAAGACCATCATCAAGGACATCCACTTGGTCCCCACCCCAGAAGAAATACTACACCCACCCTTCATATTAATAGCTTTCAGAACATATAACACATTAGACACCCAGGCTGGGTTTGCCCGCCCCCTCCCATTGGCCACCAGTCACACCCCCAGACACCCAACCCCCCAGCACATGAACCCCCAACCCACCAGCGAGCCGAGGGCCCCCGGCCAGAGCCGGGCACCAGAGCGCCAGCCAGCCCATAACCCGGCGACCCGCCCGCCAGAGCCCAAGACCCCCCGATCCCCACCAGGTCCAAGCCCGGGGATGACTCGCCCCCAGAGTCCCAAGCCCTCGGCACCCGCCCCGAAACCACCCCAGCACAGCCGGGTCACCGACCGGTGACCCATGACCGCCGCTACCGACCACCCGTGGGCCCGCATGCCGCCCCTAGCAGACATCCCCCAGAACCCCCCCGGTCCTCCCCAGGTCGAAGACAGGGTCCTCCCCGCCCAAGCAGCCCCAACCCCCCGGCGCCCCAAACCCCAACCCCCCCCACCAGCCCCAATGCCCCACAAGGCCAGATCCCAGACCCCCCACCCTCACTACGTAACGGAGCCGATCAAAGAATGCCAAATAGATTGATCCGATGTGTCGGCAGATGCTGTTTCAAGACTAATATGATCTAACAGAAGATTTTTATACTGATTAATGCTAAGATTATTTTTATTTTTCCAATTTACGAGTATGGTTTTCTTTGCGATGCATAAGGCAGTGAAAAGCATATAGGATGTATTTTTTTCCAGTATAACATCTTCAAAGATACCCAATAAGCAAACAGATGGAGAGAGTGGGATATTAAATTTCAAACATTTAGACAAGTCTTCACATACCTGTACCCAGAACCTCTGAACGGGTGGACAGAACCAGAGTGCGTGAATATAATCATCAGGTATATTACTTATGCACTGTGAGCAGTTGTTAGATGGTGTAAAGCCCATCTTAAACATCCGCTGACCTGTATAATGTACTCTATAGAGAACCTTATATTGTATTAATTGTAAATTGGAGATTCTAGTCAATTTAAAAGTATTTGAACATACTTGAGACCAAATTTTTTGTTCGAAGTTGATTGATAAATCTGACTCCCATTTTTCAACAGGTAGTGCTATCGAGTCATCGATTCTAGATAATTTTTTGTATATTTTAGATAATAATTTAGGTGGTTGAAAATTAATAAACTCTAACACACATGTTGGTGTTTCCAACAATGTTTTTTTAAGCTTAAATTTCTTTTTTACAATTGACTTAATTTGTTGGTATTGTAGGAAATATTTATTATCAATGTCATATTGTATTATTATATATACTAT
This sequence comes from Garcialebias charrua, assembly GCA_038048925.1. NCBI lineage: Eukaryota > Metazoa > Chordata > Actinopteri > Cyprinodontiformes > Rivulidae > Garcialebias > Garcialebias charrua. The sequence goes on along the minus strand of JBBPBX010066630.1, from coordinate 456 downwards.
ATTATTATATAGGTGAGGGACCAGACAAAGTGCAGCCCAAAAACCCCTATGATGAGTACAATTAATGGACTAAGTTTTCCCTCGCCCGGACGCGGGTCACCGGGGCCCCACTCTGGAGCCAGGCCCGGAGGTGGGGCACGCTGGCGAGCGCCTGGTGGCCGGGCTTTTACCCATGGAGCCCGGCCGGGCACAGCCCGAAGAGGAGACGTGGGTCCCCCTTCCCATGGGCTCACCACCTGTGGGAGGGGCCAAAGGGGTCGGGTGCAATGTGAGATGGGTGGTGGCCGAGGGCGGGGACCCTGGCGGTCTGATCCTCGGCTACAGAAGCTGGCCATTGGGACATGGAATGTCACCTCTCTGGTGGGGAAGGAGCCTGAGCTAGTGTGTGAACTGTAAACGATTTATCGTTAAATTTACAGTAACTTACAGGCAATTTTTATCCAGTAACTTACTGTA
>JBBPBX010066629.1:0-11792 GCA_038048925.1 Garcialebias charrua | reverse complement strand
CACACCACAACAGGATTATTGTCACCGCCTGGAGGGATCCTTTTTAATCAATCACGTGCCAGTCCAAAGTCCACCCTGGTATGCGATCTGTCGCCCCGGAGAAGACGCCACTCCAGCAGACGCCTGTTGAGCTGGGCGTTAAGCCCAACTCGGCCCGCAGGACGCGTGACGCGGCACGCTCCACGCCGTCCAGCCAGCGGACACCGATCCAGGACCAGTCGGCAGTTGACGACCCAGGTGGAGGCAGAAAACCAGTCGGGACCATCCGAACAGCAGCACACACAGTAAGGACAAACAGCAGGGACTAAAACAATAAATATTTGGAATTAAAATCTACAAAAGTATAAAATAGAAAGATACACTGGCGCTTACTCACCACAGAGCTCCTCCTCTAACAAGAGAGGGAAGCAGAAAGCTTGCAACGGTGGTCACGAGAACAATAGATCATCGTGACCTAAAGCGCCCAGCTAGCGCATGACACAGCCAGCTAAAGCCGCCGGAAGGCGGATGACGTGTGTTCACCCCTAGAGGCGGGCTCCGTTTTATACAGGAAGCCAGCCCCAGAACCACCAATCATATTGCAGCACGTGTGCTTTTAATGACTGCAGGTCACCCTGCCACACTAACAAAAACAGCGAACCTCACAGCTAAATGCAGCTACATCCAGAGCAGGGGGCGGGCAACAACAGAGTCAGTCCGACCAGAGGAGGCTTTTTTCAGACACATGAGCTAGAAACGGTCTGGAAGTGTCTCCTTAGCGGACAAAAGTGGTACTGCACCATTTTTTGGCCAAAACGAAAAACGGCAATTTCAGAGCGAAAAATGGGTCTAAAAATATGTGAAAAAATCCATAAATAACACGCTTCGGTGTTTAACACACAGAACATTTAAATGAGCAAAAAAACTGCGTATTATAGACCGACAAATACGGTAGACTAAATTTAACTTTATACTTGTACTTTTGAGGTGTGTTATATATTATATTGAATGTAGTTAAATGATTATTTTTTTATTGTTTGTTTAAACTATAAATGCTCAAGCTCTTAAGGAAACCGTGTGTTTGAATGGCTCTCGAGTTCTTAAAACGAAATGGCAGATTTTTATGTGTTTTGGTGAATTTCAGTATTTTGTAGTTTAATATTGTCAACTGAAAAAGTTTGCATGTTGGTACATACATGTCAAATATATGGATAAATTCCGACATGTGCATGGAACATGATGCACACAATATTTTTGCACATATACTTTGTTCATACATTAATTCTCAGATCTCTGTAGTCTTGAACAGGATCGAGAAGAAAATCAATGGAAGGATGTTCATAATAGCTGAATATCAACATATTGCTTTTACACCCAGGGGATCATGTACCTGTACATACAGTATGTAGCGATTCTGAAGTGAGATGGAGGAAGAAGCGACACTTTCTCCACTTCATGCCACTACATTTGTTTTATTAATTTTTCACTGTCTACAGTGGAGTACCAGCTGGTCAGTTTATTGACCAACAACAACTTAATTAATACACCACCCTTTAATGAGAATCAGTCACTGAAGTAGAATCTATTAATTACAGGGAGTTCTGTACCAGAACAAATGAATATTCATCCGAATGAAGAGACCAAAGTTGTCTTTGAAATTTTATTACAAAATAATCTAAGAATCAACAACAATAATAAACACACAATAATAATTAAATCAATCAAGGCTTAATTCTCTTATCTAAGGAAAATTTGATTATTTGAGCAGGAATTATTTTGGTTTTTATATGCGCACAAGTTTAGACAGAGTTTGACTCTTTTAATAAATAGTTTACTTTTGGATTTTGGTTGAAATAAGTTATTTAATGTGATCAGATATGTTATTTATTATCACTGCAAGCCAGGTAATTATTTACCAAGTTGCATCAGCTAAAAATGGCATAACCAGAGGCTTCATGTCACCAGTTTCTGCTCCTTACCATGTCAGTGTTGAGGGCACCAGGTCACTAGACTTTCTGGAGTTCTGCTGGTGGATCAGACCAGGATAACCATGAGGAGGACTTGCCAGGAACTGCCCACGGTAGCCGAACGTCACTGTGACTGCTTCAGAACGTCACTGTGACTGCTTCAGAACATCACTGTGACTGCTTCAGGGGTTGGTGAGGGCCACAGCTAATGAAAAGGTGCGCTGTCCATTGGCACCTTCAGCCGGCTTAGACTTCAAGCCAAGAACAGAAGTCTTGCAGTGAGAAAGTGTAGAAAATGTAAATCTTCTGTAAGTGCTTCTATTTTGTTTATAATAAATTGTAATTGTGCAACATGAAGGTAGATGTCATTAAAGTTCTGCCTGTTAACAATCGTGTTTATCTGACATTCTGCTCCCCGACTGGCCGTCTTATCGCAACACGCCTGAGAAGTTTTGTAAACTTGATGCTCTCATCCCACTCCCAAACCTGCTACTGAGGAATTCCATGGACTTTTCAGAGGAGCACAGCTGAATAAACATTCTGTCATCATTTCAGGACTCTCGCCTCTGGCTGTCCTCGGCAGCTCACCCCCTCCCCCATGAGTGTGCACAGATCTATGAGCTGGCTGCTCAACTGCATTTGAGTCCCCCCCACCCCACCCGCGCCCTCTGCGTAATGTCAGCATCATTATGTGCTTGTGTGCAATACTTTTTTCATTACCACATTTTTGACCTTCAAACAGAGGTCAAAAATGTGTTAGGATTTTTTGGTCTCCAAACCCTATGTGTCATTTTTTACCTCTTTTATTGTCTGTCCAACATATCTCACTTGTAAATGAGTCTTCTAGGATTAATGTGACTTATCTGTTTAAATAAAGGTTGAATGAATGTTTATCTGCTCAGGAATGAATGAGTGGACTTCGAGATGACCAGCAGGATCGGGTCCAAAGACAAACCGCTTTCCAGTTTAGAGCCCAAGAAAAACTGGGTTCAGGTACGAGAGTCGAAGATTTATTGCTTTTTCACACAAAGGATCTTTGTATTCATTCAACCTTTATTTATACAAGCTAGCCTCGTTGAGCCACGGGGACTCATTTACAAGAGGGACCTGTCTCACTCACACCCAGAGTCAATTTAGAGTTAGAGTTACCAATCAGCCTAACATGCATGTTTTTGGACTGTGGGAAGAAACCGGAGCACCTGGAGAAAACCCACGAATGCACGGAGAGAACATGCAAACTCCACCCAGAAAGGCCCCCGGACTGGGATTTGAACCGGGGACCTGCTCACTGAGAGGCAGTAGCTCTACCAGTTGTGCCACCAGCTCTCTAGAAGATTGTTTTGACTACTCTTAGGAAAGGCAAGAAAGTTAATTCTCAATACTCTTAGGAACATTGTGACTTCCCCTCTGAAGCGAACCGCTCCAGCTCAAAGTGTTTTCTACAGGTGTCTCTTCAAGGAAAAACTTTCTGAAAAGCAGAACAAAGAAATATGTTAAATATATAAATAAATAAATGTCACATTTTGTCATCTGTGTATGTTTCCCATACAAGACGAAATTCGTCTCTGCATTTAACCCAACCACCACCAGGTGGTGCAGTGAGCAGCCATAGAAAGCACCCGGGGAGCTGGGGAAATAGGTGTGCACTCATAGACACCCCAAGGTGTGTAGTGGCCGGGGTTCGAACCTGGGTCCTTTGGGTCCCAAGTCGGCAGCCCTGCCTCTACACCATCTTAAACACATTATATTTGACATGATTTCATTATAATGATTGAAAACAATAATCAAAATTATTCATGTTCACACTTGTTGATCCAATAAAACAAACTGCATTAATGATTCCAAAAAAGCTAAGTCTGGTCCTCTGGACATTCAAAAAACAAAACAAAACAAAGCAAAAACCCCAAAATACATTACGACAAAGACTGGTTCATCCCAAAGATCCAGTCCCCCGGCACAAACAGAGTAATATTGTGTATGCTGTTCAGTGTCAGGAGGGCTGTGATCAGTCTTATATCGGGGAAACTAAACAGCCACTGGCCAAAAGGATGGCCCAGCACAGAAGATCAACATCATCAGGTCAGGACTCTGCGGTCTACACTCATCTCCAGGCCAGCGGTCACTCTTTCAGGGATGAAGATGTTCACATCCTTGATAGAGAGGAACAATGGTTTGAGAGAGGAGTAAAGGAGGCCATCTTTGTGAAAAGAAACCGTCCATCATTAAACAGAGGTGGAGGCCTCCGGGTTCAACTGTCCCCCACTTACAATGCTGTTATTGCTAGTATCACTCAGCCCTCTGTGAATAGCAAACAACCATCAGGGTGTTAACGATCCATCGTCAGGCTGATGGTCCTCCTTGATCATGTGAGCAGCTGGTTTCGGCTGTCATCAGCCAACTGGTTGATCCACTGTGGGAGGGTGCTATTTATAAGACTGAGCTGAACACAGCTTCTCAGACTGAGGAAGTCTTTCGGACGAAAGACGAAACGTTTCTACAGTTTTTTTTGCTTTGTTTTGTTTTGTTTTTTGAATGTCCAGAGGACCAGACCTAGCTTTTTTGGATTTTTCTACCTGGATTATTGAGCATGCATCAGGGTGCATTAATGATTTGTTTTATTATGTGTCCAAGGACGGTGAATGTGTGGAAAATACCAGACTTTATTGAAGTCAGAGGTAACTTTAAAGAACACAATTCATTGTAAGTCTGGAAGACACCCAAAGGTCAGAGGTCATAGCTAGAGGAGTGCAGCTTCATGCAACATACAGTATACAAGATAGTCAGACTTTGCTTTTAGTGGTGGTGGTGGGGTCTTGAGGAAAAGTCTAGGTATGCCCAAACACATTTCAGTTTATTGTCACCTAAAATCTTCATGCATAATCTGTTCATACCTTTCTGAGTACTAGCATCCTGTAAATTCACAGAGAACCCTCTTCAAAAAAAAGCATGATTTTTTCTCTTCATTAAAAAAATCCTTACAGTTGCATTTGAAATGGCAAAGATGACCACTAGTCTGCAGTGAATAAGCCGTAGAGGAGGATGGTAAAAAGAATGAAAGTGGTTGTGTAAGCTGAACACAGTAGTATCTGTTAAATCATGTCTTTTTCCAGCAGCTTATAAAATCTGGAGTGGTTATGAATGTGTCAGCATGGAGAGCACTTTATATTCACACTTTCCTTCTGTGCAGGGTGACAGACTGGGGTTGACGGCTGTAAAATTGAGTTATGCCACACGTCATTGTGTTTAAAATCTCTATGTAAGCATCCACGCTGCTGAATTACACCGTAAATTTGAGAGTAGCAGGATGGCTGACAAACAACATAAGCCCCTTCAGCAGCATGAAAGTAAAAGGAAGCGAAAGGATGGTGGGTATCTAGGCACAAGGCTGAGGTTTTAGTCAGATTCACATCCTGCTAAAACAGAACTAATTAAAATGTCTCCTTTAATGATTTCACTTTGATTCCAACTTTAGCAACGTTACACTAAACACCCCATGTGTAAATATTTTTTCACTTTACATCAGAGTTGTTCATTTATGCAGTCTGTACTTCGATTATAAACAAACAAAATACTCCAAGAACAAGAAAACAGAATATTAATCAGAGAGTTTCCCCTTCATGTCTCATTTTTACAGGAATTCATTAAAATATCTTTCAAAAAGGGGAGCGGCTGTTTTATTTCCCTCTCACTCTTTAATTAGTGTCAGCCTCAAGGTTGCTTTATCTTTGGAGACATTATTTGCATAGGTAAGCAAATACAAAGATATTAGCTGTTTGCACATGCACTCAAAAACAAGAAGCTGTAATAAGTGGGCTCAATGCGAACGCAAACAGGTGGAATGAAACAATATAACCAGGATGATTTTAAAAGAGAAACTGGTAGGATGGGAGAATTAGCAGGTGCACTTGTCAGCCACTCTTCTTTTAACTTCTGCTGTAAGTTTGCTAATTGAACATTTCCCTTTCTTCCCTATTCATTGTGCACAAAGAAAATCCCCAGCACTTTCAAACTAATTACCATTCTGACTGCAGCTAATTAATTTAGAAGTGGTTTACTTTTTATGCTGTGCAGCCCGGTAACACATCATCCATGTGGTGTGGAAAGCGTTGCATTCTGTCTCATACCAGCTGTGCCTGTTTTCACTACTCTGCTTGCTCACCAGTCTGCATACATGAGGGGAGGGCAACGAGGGCAGAGCCCAACACTCCATCACAGTGAGGTGGAAAGCTATTGGAGATGACAGCAGCAAAGAGGAAAGTGTGTGTGCGTGTGTGTGTGTGTGTGTTGGGGGGTGGGGGATTTCATGAAGGCTTTCCAGGGACCAGTGTATGCTGGAGGGAACTGGAACAGAGCTGAACAGAAAGCCACTATGGTCCATGTGAGAATGTTCCAATATGAATCCAAGTATATCTCGATCCAGTCTATATAAGCAAGACACACATTCAATTAGCTCTTAAGTTTACACTTAGTCGACAGGCGTCATAAACCCACTGAGCAAGGAGACGTCTATACGACGTCTTTTTCAGGTCATTTCTGGACGTCCAAATCTGGTCCCTGGAAGGTCCAAAACGTTACGTCATATGACGTCTTTTTCCCGACGTTTAAAAGACGTCTTTTTCCAAGGCGTCTACATCAGACGTCTATATTCCTGACGTCTAAACAGCGTCTACATTCGACGTCTATCTGACGTTATTAACTTACTGTATTTAGCTTATTCTAATTAGGCTATTATATTTAAATTATTTTAGTCACTTTACATGCTGCTTGTTCATGCTATGCATATAAAAAGTATAATGAATCTACTTTAAAATTGCGTTGAGGCAAACAAATCTAGGGAAATACATTTGACCATCCGCAGCTTTAAAATCCTACAAACAGTTGGATTAAGTTTTACAAATCACTCCATAAATTTTACCTTTATCCTGTTTATTTAACACAATTTAAAGGAACAGCATAACACATAAAATTGAGAATTCCACCTTTGGTAACTTAAAAAAAAAGCTTTACATTACGGAACTTATCAACTGGTGGCAACACAAAATACACAAACAAATCTATAAAAGTACACAGCTCACTTTGGTCTGTACTTCACATAATTTTTTTTTTAACATGCCTTCATTCTTCGGCCGTACTCAACATAAACAATAATAATTTTTTAACATGCCTTCATTTTTGGTCTGTACTTAACATAATTTTTTTTTTAACATGCCTTCATTTTCCTTTTTGATATAGCAGGCAGTAACAAGAGAAATAAAAAAGCTGTATAAAATTACAGTCCCCTCACCACAAAAATAATCTGTACAAAGTGTGCTGGTCATAATATTTTAAATAAGTTGATTTATTTCAAGAATTCCATTCAAAAAGTGAAACTTTCATTACACACAGACTGATATATTTCTAATGTTTATTTCTTTTAATGTTGATTAAAATTGACAACCAATGACAACCCTAAATTCAGTATCTCATAAAATTAGACTACTACTTGAGCTCAATAAAAATAAAGTATTTTATAAATGTTGGCCAACTGAGATGTATGAACATGAAATGTACAATATTTCATGCATTCATGCCAGACTGCATTCAAGTCCGGAGATAAAGAGGAGCTGAGAAAGAGCAGGAAAGAACTGGGGGAAGGCATTAAGAAGGCCAAGGCCACGTATGCACAGAGGATCGAGGGACAGTTCACCTCACAAGACCCACGGAGCATGTGGAAGGGCATTAAATGCATAACAGATTACAAAGGCAAGAACAAACAATGTCCCAAGGACCCATCTCTGCCTGATGCCCTCAATAAGTTTTATGCACGTTTTGATGATCCAAACAGACCAGCTAGCACCAGACTCACCTCATCACCAGATGAAGAGCATCTCAGAGTGACCGCAGCAGAAGTGAGAGGCAGTCTCAGGAAGATTAATCCTCATAAAGCAACCGGACCAGACAACATCCCAGGGAAAGTTCTGAAGGAATGTGCGGACCAGCTCTGTGAGGTGCTGGCTGACATCTTCACCACCTCACTTGCACTGGAGTCAGTTCCCACCTGCCTGAAGACCGCGACCATCATCCCAGTCCCAAAGAGCTCCACAGTGACTGGTCTGAATGACTATAGACCAGTGGCCCTCACCCCGATAGTCGCTAAATGTTTTGAGAAACTGGTCATGTCCCACATCAAGGCAACCGTCAACATCAACGAGGACCCTCATCAATATGCATACCGCGAGAACCGATCAACAGAGGACGCCATTTCTTCCGTGGTCCACACTGCTCTCACCCACCTGGATCAGAAGGACTCATACGTGCGTCTGCTCTTCGTGGACTTCACATCTGCCTTCAACACCATGATCCCCCAAACTCTGATAGACAAACTATCTACACTTGGACTAAGCCCCTCTATTTGTAACTGGGTACTAGACTTCTTAACAGACAGACCACAGTCCGTGAAGATCCACAACTTCTCCTCCTCCACCATAACCCTCAGCACTGGCTCTCCTCAAGGATGTGTGCTGAGCCCCCTTCTGTTCACTCTGCTCACATATGATTGTACAGCCACACTTCCAGGCTGTCATATTGTTAAGTTTGCAGATGATACAGCGGTGGTGGGATGCATCACAAACAATGATGAGTCCAGCTACAGACAGGAGGTGGAACACCTGGAGAGCTGGTGCAAAGAGAATAATCTTCACATGAATGTGAAGAAGACAAAGGAGATGATTGTGGACTTCAGAAGGAATAAACACACCCACGCCCCACTGAAAATAGGTGGGTCTGCAGTGGAAGTGGTCTCCAGCTACAAATACTTGGGTGTACACATGAATGATAACCTCAGCTGGAGCAACAACACCACCAGCCTGATCAAGAAAGGTCATCAGAGACTCTACTTCCTCAGACGGCTGAGACGTGCTGGTCTGAGCAGCCCAGTTCTCACCTCGTTCTACAGGTGTGCAGTGGAGAGCGTCCTGTGCTCCAGCATCAACGTGTGGCATGGAGGCTGCACAGTTGAAGAGAGGAAAGCTCTACAGAGAGTGGTGAAGGCTGCACAGAAGTCTGTTGGAGTCAGTCTCCCCACCATCACAGACATTTACACCTCCAGATGCAGGAAAAGAGCCACCTGCATCATGAAAGACCTCACTCACCCAGCACACTCACTCTTTGCCCCACTCCCCTCAGGACGGAGGTTGAGGAGCATCAAATGTAGAACCACTAGACTGAGGAACAGCTTCTACCCTGAGGCTGTTAGACTCATGAATAAATAAAAATAAAATAAAAATAAACACTGCAAAATATCACATCATGCTGATGCTGATCTGTTTTCTTGTTGCTGTGTTCATCTGTGTTCATCTGTGACCATCTGCTCATACAAACTCATGTTCGTGCTGCTGTTTATTTCCACTATATTAGGCTTAGTGTATTACTAGTTGATGTTTTTCTTAGTTAATTCTAGATGTTATTACTGTTTTTCTCTTGCATTTGTTGTTGGATGTAACTGGGACCCCGTGTACATAATCTCGTTTTCATCACATGTACCACATGCGGTGCAAATGACAATAAAGACTCTCTGACTCTGACTCTGATATGTACATCTTTCAATAGTTGGGGCTAAGGACCATGCTACCATGTTAATACTTTTCAGTTGGCCAACATCTAGAAAAATCATTTTTTAATTGATCTCAAGTAATGTAATTTACTGATAATGAATTTGGAGTTTTCATTAGTTGTCAGTTATAATCATCAGCATTAAGATTATTTTTAAATATATCAGTCTGTGTGAATGAATATAATATAGAAGTTTTACTTTTTGAATGGAATTACTGAAATAATAACTTTTTCATGATATTCTAATTTTATGACCAGCACCTATTTGCATCTCCCCCCCAAAAATGTGTTCCTCAGTTCTGTGTGAGCCCGTATCCTCCACTTCTATGTGGCACGTTTTAAATGTCCTGTGTGACCCTATGTCCTCCACCTCTTTGTGGTGCATTAAATGTCCAGTGTCCACTTCTTTGTGGTGCATTAAATGTCCAGTGTCCACTTCTTTGTGGTGCATTAAATGTCCAGTGTCCACTTCTTTGTGGTGCATTAAATGTCCAGTGTCCACTTCTTTGTGGTGCATTAAATGTCCAGTGTCCACTTCTTCGTGGTGCATTAAATGTCCAGTGTCCACTTCTTCGTGGTGCATTAAATGTCCAGTGTGAAAGCCCCACCTCCACTTCTTTGTGGCACATTTTTTCATTCAACCTTTATTTATACAGGCTAGCCTCGTTGAGCCACAGGGACTCATTTACAAGAGGGACCTGTCTCACTCACACCCAGGGTCATAGAGTCACCATCAGTCTAACATGCATGTTTTTGGACTGTTGGAGGAAACTGGAGCACCCGGAGAAAACCCATGCATGCACGGAGAGAACATGCAAACTTCACCCAGAAAGGCCCCCGGACCGGGATTTGAACCGGGGACCTGCTCGCTGAGAGGCAGCAGCTCTACCAGTTGTGTTAATTGTCCAGTGTGAGCCCATGTCCTCCTTTGCATGTTTTAAATGCTCTGCAGCATGAGTCCTTATAAAATCCTCTGTTGCTGCAGAATCTCCATTCATGATTCCATCTGCATTTGCAAAAAAACAAACAAAAACAAAAAGTAATTAGCAATATGCAAAGGCAATCTGGAAAATGCACAGTGTCTTGCTGGGATCTCCCCGATTAGTAAATAAATAAATAAAAACATCCATCCCAGCAAATGTTGATAGGTGGCTTTGAATTTTTGTTTTTGCCAATCACTTATAACACTAGTTAACACACTAACACACATTATTATTTATTAACCTTTATTTAAGCAGGCAAATCCCATAGAGATCACAGATCTCTTTTTCAAGGGAGGCCTGGACCTGAAGGCAGAACATGCATGTTTTGGATCTGTTGGAGGAAACCGGAGTACTCGGATAAAACCCACGCAAGCACGAGAAGAACATGCAAACTCCACACAGAAACACTCCAGGTCCAACCGGGGATTGAACCCAGGACCTTCTTGATGTGAGACAATAGTGCTGCTAACCACTGAGACGTCGTGCTGCCAAATTTGAGCACATCAGTTAAAAAATTGCTGCAAAACGCACTCGAGTTGCCAAACATTTTCATATCTATGGGTGCCATTAGCAAAGTTACAAAAATCAACAGCAATATTTTAGTTTAGAGAAAACATTTTTTTCCAGTCATATTTTAACCATGTTATTAATACACGTCGTTCTAAATTAAATATTTAATTTGATAGCTAAATATTTAGTTTACAAAACTAAATACTGAACTTGCAAGTAAAATATTTAGTTCAGATGGTTAGTGGGTGGGTGAGCGTGTGTTGATACCTATCAAGAACTTTGTAGACAAAGTCATTGGTGTGCTTTCCTCCAATTCTGGAAATCTGCAGAACCTGTTGAAATAAATCCATGATACAGTTGATTGACACTTCAAAGTGTTTGGTTGTACGGTACCGCGTTATGCTCGGCTTTCCTCCAGACTTGTAAAACCTACCAGGGTAGCAAATTTGGAGTCACGAGGTGCTCCTCTCTCACAAAATCCTCCATGGTCTCTATCCTCTTTGGCACAGCTGAAGAGGTGGGATGTAGGCGATCGCCGAGGTCAAAGAAGTTGAATACGCTGAAACACTGGGGGGAAAATAAAACAAAAACACACATTTCTTGATTACAATGTTATCTCTCCAACAGCAAGGTGGCTGGTTGATCATTTTTTTCCAAGTGTCTCACTGCAATACTTACCATCCTGAGGCAATGGGAATGCCCATCTTCCAATTTCTGATCTGGAAGTGGCATCGGTTTTCCATGAAAAAAAAAATATATATAT
>JBBPBX010066628.1:0-19618 GCA_038048925.1 Garcialebias charrua | reverse complement strand
GTAGTTTAAGCTTTTTTCTGCCCTTTCAGCTACATTTCAGCTGTTTTTCAGCAAGTTCTTCATCAATAAGCGTTCACACTTTATTTTCACAGGAACTGCATTTTCTCTCATTTCATTTGTTTCTGATTTTCTCCTTGCTTCTCTTTAGCTGAGCTCGGAGCAGACGTTTGTTCCTGGAGGTTTTCACCTTCGTCTGTTTCTTACCCAACGCTGATGCAGCTTAAGGCTGAAACTCCAATTTGTCGTTTGTGATGGCGCAGTGCTGTCTTGTATTCGGCTGATAAAATGTCTCATCATGTTCAGTTTGTTTGAGGCATTCTAAGAAGTTCTGTTGAAAATAAAACGGAAGGAGAGCTCCACCTGCAGAGCTCCGCCCCTTCAGGTGAAACCAGCAGTCATTTCCTGCCGGCGCAGAACCTCCAGGAAGTCTCTGCAGAACCTTCAAGCTGTTCTCCGAATGGTTCTTTAATTGGAAACTTGTGATGTTTGACTCTCAAATATTAATTTTGTTCTTTTTTAAACCAGATTAAAGTTCAGACACTCTTAAATCTGTGGATCTTCTTTATTCTCAGCCGTTTTGTAGAATTCAGTTTTTAAACGGTGCAGAAGAGAAGCAGAGAACAAACGTTCTGGCTGGTCAGCAGCCTGACCTCCACCCAAATGAGCAGCTCCTCCCTTTCTCAAGATGAAACAGACCAGGACTGCAGCGACTCTGTAGGAAACATCTGGCCAGAGACTCTGAAGCGAACATCTGGCCAGCGACTCTGAAGGAAACATCTGGCCAGAGACTCTGAAGGAAACATCTGGCCAGAGACTCTGAAGGAAACATCTGGCCAGAGACTCTGAAGGAAACATCTGGCCAGAGACTCTGAAGGAAACATCTGGCCAGAGACTCTGAAGGAAACATCTGGCCAGAGACTCTGAAGGAAACATCTGGCCAGAGACTCTGAAGGAAACATCTGGCCAGAGACTCTGAAGGAAACATCTGGCCAGAGACTCTGAAGGAAACATCTGGCCAGAGACTCTGAAGGAAACATCTGGCCAGAGACTCTGTAGGAAACATCTGGCCAGAGACTCTGAAGGAAACATCTGGCCAGAGACTCTGAAGGAAACATCTGGCCAGAGACTCTGAAGGAAACATCTGGCCAGAGACTCTGAAGGAAACATCTGGCCAGAGACTCTGAAGGAAACATCTGGCCAGAGACTCTGAAGGAAACATCTGGCCAGAGACTCTGAAGGAAACATCTGGCCAGAGACTCTGAAGGAAACATCTGGCCAGAGACTCTGAAGGAAACATCTGGCCAGAGACTCTGAAGGAAACATCTGGCCAGAGACTCTGAAGGAAACATCTGGCCAGAGACTCTGAAGGAAACATCTGGCCAGAGACTCTGTAGGAAACATCTGGCCAGAGACTCTGAAGGAAACATCTGGCCAGAGACTCTGTAGGAAACATCTGGCCAGAGACTCTGAAGGAAACATCTGGCCAGAGACTCTGTAGGAAACATCTGGCCAGAGACTCTGAAGGAAACATCTGGCCAGAGACTCTGAAGGAAACATCTGGCCAGAGACTCTGAAGGAAACATCTGGCCAGAGACTCTGAAGGAAACATCTGGCCAGAGACTCTGAAGGAAACATCTGGCCAGAGACTCTGTAGGAAACATCTGGCCAGAGACTCTGAAGGAAACATCTGGCCAGAGACTCTGTAGGAAACATCTGGCCAGAGACTCTGTAGGAAACATCTGGCCAGAGACTCTGTAGGAAACATCTGGCCAGAGACTCTGAAGGAAACATCTGGCCAGAGACTCTGTAGGAAACATCTGGCCAGAGACTCTGAAGGAAACATCTGGCCAGAGACTCTGAAGGAAACATCTGGCCAGAGACTCTGAAGGAAACATCTGGCCAGAGACTCTGTAGGAAACATCTGGCCAGAGACTCTGAAGGAAACATCTGGCCAGAGACTCTGTAGGAAACATCTGGCCAGAGACTCTGAAGGAAACATCTGGCCAGAGACTCTGAAGGAAACATCTGGCCAGAGACTCTGAAGGAAACATCTGGCCAGAGACTCTGTAGGAAACATCTGGCCAGAGACTCTGAAGGAAACATCTGGCCAGAGACTCTGAAGGAAACATCTGGCCAGAGACTCTGAAGGAAACATCTGGCCAGAGACTCTGAAGGAAACATCTGGCCAGAGACTCTGAAGGAAACATCTGGCCAGAGACTCTGAAGGAAACATCTGGCCAGAGACTCTGAAGGAAACATCTGGCCAGAGACTCTGAAGGAAACATCTGGCCAGAGACTCTGAAGGAAACATCTGGCCAGAGACTCTGTAGGAAACATCTGGCCAGAGACTCTGAAGGAAACATCTGGCCAGAGACTCTGAAGGAAACATCTGGCCAGAGACTCTGTAGGAAACATCTGGCCAGAGACTCTGTTGGAAACATCTGGCCAGAGACTCTGAGGAAACATCTGGCCAGAGACTCTGAAGGAAACATCTGGCCAGAGACTCTGTAGGAAACATCTGGCCAGAGACTTTGATGGAAACATCTGGCCAGAGACTCTGAAGGAAACATCTGGCCAGAGACTCTGAAGGAAACATCTGTTCATGAAGGTGATGCTGTTTTTTATTTAGTCGGTGCGGTGACGTTTAATTCATGAACATGTAAACATGAATTCAGGCGTGTTGAGGCTGATGCTCAGCTACTACCACGCCACATGTTAGCCAGATGTTTGTAGAATTGACTGAGCAACAGCCATTTTTTGTCCAGTGGTTCATCAGATATTTTGCTAACAGACATGTCTGTTTGAGCTGTAGGTTTTTTCTTCCTGGTCATCTTCATCCCTCTGTGCTTTAACTGGGTCCACTTCCTCTTTTAAAATTTTCCCTCCTCTTCCTCCTCTCCTGATCCCTCCTTCCATAACTCCTCCTCCTCCTCCTCCTCATTCTGAACCTTCATCTCTGATGCTGCAGCTGGACTGAGCACGTGAGGCATTCAGGTGTCTTTAAAGCTGCAGGAAAACTGATTTCTGTAGCCCTTTCTGCAGTAATTTGGGAGTTGATGGGGTATCAGAGGAACATGTGGCGCAGTCTGGCAGGAGGAGGAGGAAGAGGAGGAGGTGCTGTGGTCAGGTGTTCGTGTTCAGAGGAGGAGGTGAGGGTCTCCTTCAGGAGCGCGGTGGACGAGCGGCGGCTCAGACGGGTGTTTCTGCGCCGCTGGTCAGGTGAGTCGCTGCAGGTGTTCAGGTAGATGCCGTTCTCAGAAGTTTTAGTTTCTGGTCTGGATCAGATCCTGAGTTTGGATCAGATCCTGAGTCTGGATCAGATCCTGAGTCTGGATCAGATCCTGAGTTTGGATCAGATCCTGAGTCTGGATCAGATCCTGAGTCTGGATCAGATCCTGAGTCTGGATCAGATCCTGAGTCTGGATCAGATCCTGAGTCTGGATCAGATCCTGAGTCTGGATCAGATCCTGAGTCTGGATCAGATCCTGAGTCTGGATCAGATCCTGAGTCTGGATCAGATCCTGAGTCTGGATCAGATCCTGAGTCTGGATCAGATCCTGAGTCTGGATCAGATCCTGAGTCTGGATCAGATCCTGAGTCTGGATCAGAACCTTCATGAACACGCCGCCTCGTTCTCTGGGTTCTGGCTCTAACGGTCCGCCGGGTGTTTCATGAGTTTGAAAGTAAACTCTGAGCCCTGACTGGCTCTTATCAGGTTCATAAACTCTCCTTCCTGCTGGGTCAGTGAACGCCTCACAGTCTGGCAGGAAGCCAGCCAGCTAACGGACAGCAGAGTGTGTGTGTGTTTCTTTGAAGCTGTTTTCATTCAAACACACACTCCTCCTCCTCCTCCTCCTCCTCCTCCTCCTCCTCCTCCTCCTCCTCCTGCTGTTGGTCAGTGAAGTCATCGTGGAGTCAAACTGGGAGGTTCCCACTCTACATGCTGGTTTTTGAACTCGGCAGGAAACTGGCTGAAGTCATCTGAAAAGAGCTGTGAACCCTGAAACCTCTGTCTGTCTGTCTGTCTGCCTGTCTGTCTGTCTGTAAGCTGGATACCATGAAAAATAATTGAGGTACAGTTTCTATTTTTGTGGCTCCATCTCAGTGTCAGAAAGTTTCCTTTTGAAAACTGGGTTGTCACGTGAAACTCAAAAGATGGCTGCCACCTTATATTTGTAGCCCCGCCCCCTCCCCATCATAAGCTTTCTACCGGTAGTTTCTGTATACATAGTTCCCAGACACGCCCCAGTATTGCGCAATAGCTCCGTCCGCACCATATCTGTAGGCAGAAGAAAGGCAAAGATGGCGAACAAGCAGACACGAACAACCAGAGCGTGTTGGAGGTTAGCATAGAGTTAGCACTGGAGCGGAGGGTCCCTCCAGCTCAGACACGAACAACCAGAGCAAATTATACGGACAAAAACACAGCCACCCCACAGCTTCACCAAGGAACAAGAGAACATGGCAGTGGTCGGAGTTGAGTTTGAGAAAGAAATCATGGCAGACGAATCAGACAACTAGTCACAAGTTACTCTGATATCATTAATTATTTAATTACTACAAGGAGCGCACACGGAGCTTCACAGCTTTAAATCCAAAAAAGATGTGTAAACTGTCTCAATCATATCTAACCAGCTAAATAAAGGTTTAACTAAAATAACACACAGCCAGCACCAGCACTTTTGAGTGTTACCGTAGCATGTTGTTAGCACTGGAGCGGAGGGTCCCTCGCTCAGGTCAGACGGCGTGGAACCGTTGCGGGGGCACGTCCCATGGGACCGACGCGTCGCCCGCAGACTTGGCTCCAGTCCTCCTTTCCCCACTGGGGTGGTCTCCAAGCCGGTCCGGAGGACCGGCTTGGACCGTGAGGCCAGCCATTGTTGCGTTAGCGAGATGCTAAGCTAACCACAGCATGCAAGACGGTGTCGCTAAATAATGAAAAAAAAACCAGCTCTAACACACAGACAGTTGTACTCTAACATTGTTTCATAAAATGATTTATGTAGAATATTTTGTTTACCGGCCAAAGGCAGATGTCTTCAGAGCAGATCCGAGCAGAGTTGGGGCTGCAAGCTGCAGCTGTGTGAAACCTGCGCGTTGCCCAAACGTCTACCCGACTGGAACACCCACTGACACAACACGAAGTAACCATTGTAATTAATTAGAAATTAACAAAAAAAACAACGTGAAAAATGGACATCCATTTGAATGCGCTCAAACTGCAGCTAAACCTACAAGTGGGAGGGTCAAACAGGACAACCCACAGATGTGACGTCACATGGGAACTATGTACAGGTAGTCCTCGAGTTATGAACGAGTTCCGTTCCTACGGCCGTTCGCATGTCGTAAATCACCGTAAGTCGGAAAACACACGAGCCGCCACTTATACACGCACATGTACTGTACAGTTACCAAGCACTTCGCCTATCCTAACACAGTACTGTACCCTACATAATTATCAAAAAACACAAACAGTACATTTGGAGACATAATTTGGGGCCGAGATGGTGTAGAGGCAGGGCAGCCGGCTCAGGACCGGAAGGTCCGGGGTTCGATCCCCGGTCACTGCATACCTCGTTGTGTCCCTGGGCAAGACACTTAACCCCGAGTTGCTCCCGGTAGGACTGGATGGCGCCTTGCATGGCAGGCTACCGCTACTGGTGTATGAATGTGTGTATGATACTGGTACTGTGAAGCACTTTGGGGCCCCTCATAGTGGGCTGGAAAGCGCTATACAGTATAAGTAAGCTCCATTTACTCTGAACTAACCGAAAACTGCCGAAAACTGCCAGAAACTGCGTAAATCGGCTTCTAAATAATAATAATTAAAGCCGCAAGCGGCGTTGAGGCCCTCGCAGCCAAGCGGCGCTCCGCCCTTATTGTGGCGAGCATGTGAACTCTAGCTAGTCTGCCCAGTCGCTATCATGGTGCGCATTTGCCAAATATTCAAAATCACATGCAAACTCCAGAGCTCCAGCATTGCCTGCTGGTCTTGTATTCGCCACGTTGCCACGCCTACATCCTCGAATGAAAACTCCTAGTGTTTTAAAACACATCAGATCAATGTATTATCTGCCTTCTAGCACAGGATCATCTTGACTAGGTCTAGGGCGTGAGAGATGGAGTGGCTTTAAACCACCAGAAAGGTGGGAAATTTGTGACCTCAATCCAAATTGGCCACCTTCCTGTTTATTGTACAGCATTGGTGCCAGAGGCCTTTCTGTACACTTTGGTAAGATGGGCAAATGTACCAAATTCCATGTTTCTATGACAAAGTAAGGTCATTGCGGAGGGTGTTTTGTAACTGAGAAATGCCCAAAAAATGACCCTTTGACCCAAAATGGCCGACTTCCTGTTGGTTTTGGACCAGGGCTCCAAGAGACTTTTTTGTAGGTCCTGACAATGTACACATGTGTACCACGTTTCATAATTCTGGGATAAAGCATGGCTGGGGGCTGATTTTTAAAATATATTCTAGGGGGCGCTGTGGAAGAATCAGGCCACGCCCACTACATATTGGACTGCAGTCCTGTCGAGGGATGGAGAAATATCGATCTTAGTGACTTTGGTGCAGCTGGGAGCTTATATTAGGAAGTTATTCCATCTTGATGTTTCATGGAGAATGACCAGATTTGAGGCTTGGCCACGCCCACATGCTTTGACATAGAAAAATTCTTTTAACAACTTTTGACCTTCAATGCCTCAAGATTGTGCTGACCGAGTTTGACACCTGGATCTCGAAAGCTCTAGGACGAGTTTGCTCAGATATGACGTCAATGAAATAGACAAAATTGTGACTTTGACCTAAAATGGCCAACTTCCCGTTGGCTTTGGACCATTGCTCCAAGAGACTTCTTTGTAGTGGCAGGGCTTTTGACTACGGATCCGAAGGTCGCGGGTTCGCGCCCCGGCCACTACCCAGCTTGGGGTGTCTATGAGTGCACACCTATTTCTCCAGCTCCCCGGGCGCTTTCGGGCTGCTCACTGCACCACCTGGTAGGTGGTTGGGTTAAATGCAGAGACGAATTTCGTCTGTGTATGGGAACATATGCAGATGACAGGAATAGACATTATTATTATTATTATTATTTGTAGGACCTGACGAGATACACATGTGTACCAAGTTTCATAATTCTGGGATAAAGCATGGCTGGGGGCATTTTTTTTAAATATTCTAGAGGGCGCTGTTGAGGAATTAGGCTACGCCCACCAAGTATTGCACCTGATCCCTGCCGGGGGGTGAACAAGGATCGATGTCAGTGAGCTTGGTGCAGCTGGGCTGAAACTTGTGGAATCTAGAGCAAAACGTATGGCGGCGGCGTGACCTGTGACTTCGCCGCACTGCCACGGCCACGCCCTCTGCTGTAAACTGTTGGCGCTTTAAAGCAAGTGAGACCAACTTGTTATCAGTCATGTGACACAAGATCATCTTGATCATCTTGATTAGATCAAGAGAGCCAGAGTTGGAGCTTTCCAAGCAAAAAAAGTCACTTCCTGTTCTGAGGGGGCGGGGCTTAGGTGAGGTCAGACTATGACAACATAGGATCGTCAGGCATCCAACCAGGGTCCCTCTTGCCAAGTTTGGTGTCAATTGACCATTTAATTAGAAATTTATAGCGTTTTGTTTGTTTCAGCGAGTACGCCAACTAAGTTCCCCGCTCCGCCGCGCCCCCTGAACATATACGAAAAGTCAATTTTATTGATAACTTTTAAAGGTCCATGCCTTAACTGCATTCTGACCAAGAATGAAGCCGATAGGTCGAACACCTGAGAAGGAGTTCGTCAAAGTTCGACATGAGTAAAAATGACCAAAATTTGACCTTTGACCCAAAATGGCCACCTCCCTGTGCATTTTAGAGGGTACCTCCAAGAGACTTTTTTTCTTGAATCGGGGGGATCTACCTATTACCGAGTTTCAGGTCTGTACGACCTACGGTTTCCCCCAACTCACGTTAGGGGGCGCTGTAGAGCAGTTTGGCCACGCCCACTTGCGATTCCACCAGAATCCAAAAATTTTAGTTGGGGGACAATTTTGGGTCAAGTTTGGTGAGTTTTTGAATATGTTAAAGGCCCCAAACAGCCGCGCGAAGTGACGGAAAAATAATAATTTAGAAGAAATCGAGCGATTACAATAGGCCTTCGCAGCGCTTCGCTGCTCGGGCCTAATAATAATACTTTATTTATAAAGCCATTTAAAACAACCACAGCTGCAACAAAGTGCTGTACACATGAAATCAAGAACATTTAAACACATAAAATAAGATTTTTCAAATATATATATATTCTTTTAATGAGATGCGTGTGACGTAACATTGAACCGGCAGCCCTCCAATCACAGGCCGACCCTCCCTAACCTCTGCACCACCACTCCACCATCCAGGATCCATCACTCCGCTGCCTCGAACAAATAAAAAAACAAAAACCTGCCTGTGTTCTTGTCCACAGTGGAACTCCTGCCCGCTTGATGTTAACGTTCCCGTTCGACTCCAGTCCAGAAAAACACTCGTCTTGAAAACTACAAACGTTCACTGTTCAGGGACGAGGGACGTTCAGGGACGAGGGACGTTCAGGGACGAGGGACGTTCAGGGACGAGGGACGTTCAGGGACGAGGGACGTTCAGGGACGTTCAGGGACGAGGGACGTTCAGGGACGTTCAGGGACGAGGGACGTTCAGGGACGAGGGACGTCCACGTCCCGCTCTTAACATGTGCTCGTTTCCTCATCAGTCACACAAACTGTTGAGGAGCTGGTCAAATAAAGACTGGATGAATTGATCGTTTCTCCTCGATGCAGAGGACCAGACTCGTCCAGGAGGTCCTCCTCCGCTCCCGTGTGTTTCACTGTCCCTCCTGATCGGCTGTAAACATAAAAAACACAAACACTAAACACAGAAGGATCTAAATGTTTGTGTCAAAACACTTCAGTAATCTCCTTATTCGGACCATTTCTGATCTTTCACTTAACGGACAAACTGGTTTGTTGTTCCTGACACTGCGGCGGTGGAAACGAGCCGCTGGCTGCAGCGAGCGAACGTCGGCCATGTTTGATAAAAGAACCAGGAGTGGCGTCCGACATTCGTTGGGTTTTCAAAGAACTTCACAAAATCTACATTAGGTTAAGATCAAAAAAAGGCGTTCAATACAAGATCAACTGGACTTTATTTGTTACAGAAGAGACGTTTCGACCTCTATCCAGAGGGCTTTATCAATTCAATGAACAGACTGTGTGCGTGTGGAGTTATAACAGTCTTAGGAGACACGCACCAACATATGTAAATTGCAAGCTGAAGTAACACATACATGTAAATTGACAAATCACACCTTAATAGTAGGGGTTTCTTGAGGTCTCTGACAAAAGACACACAACTGTATGTTTTTACATACAGTTGTGTGTCTTCTATACTGTAACTCAACTGGCACACAGTCTGCTCATAGAATTGATAAAGCCCTCTGGATAGAGGTCGAAACGTCTTCTGTAACAAATAAAGTCCAGTTGATCTTGTATTGAACACCTGTTTTGATTTTATCATGTCCTGGATGACTGAGAATCTTCACCAGCAATGCATACATTAGGTTAAGAGTCAGAGATGATGGTGTTTGACTGTTCATCTTGGTTCTAGGCTTGGTGGTACAATTTATGTAATGATTGTAGTTCATCCTGTTTGACTTCAGCTGCGTCCGTGTCTGAAGCTCGACCAGCTAAAACAGCCGAAACAACCACTTGATGAGTTCCTGTGGTATTAATTCGTTTACAACGATTTGTAACGCTAGTTCTGTTCAAAAGCTTTGACTTTCCTGAGAAACTCTTGTTTACACGTGCACCTGAATGCATCACGGACATGTCACGGTGTGTGTGGAGGTTGGACTTAGGAGTGAAGACTGAACCCGAGGAGTTAAACATTTAAGATTTGTTAAACAAAAGCAAAAGGCTGACGAGGCAGCAACACTGAAAAAATAAAAAAACAACTCTGGGAACAGGGAGGAGCGCCGGAGACGGCGTGAAGCACAGGAACAGGGGACAGGTGGAGGTGGGCGGAGCAAAGCTGGCAGGAAAAGAACAGGGAGAATGAATGCCAGGAGAATACAGGAAGTAAACATAAAGAATAAACAAGCACTGAAACCAAAAAGATACGACCTCTGACCTGAACAAAACAAAAACAACTATTTTTGTTACATTTGAAGAACAGTGGTGCTCAACACGTCGATCATGACCTCCGGTCGATCTCAAAGGTAATATGGTAGATGCAGGTAATATGGCATTAAAAAACAGACGTCAGCCGATCTTTCATCCATAAAATGTGTCTCTTGATTGACAGCCGGTCTGAGGCCCCGCTTCAGACGTTCATTTTCAGACAACAGCCTCGTTCTCTCTGAAACTGAAGGTTTGAATATAACCACAAATATACCAGTGGCCCCTAAATATAACAACAGTTATAATAATTAACAACAGTTATAATAAATATATCAACAGTTATAATAAATAACAACAGCTATAATAAATATATCAACAGTTATAATAAATGTCAGAGAGCAGAGTGTTTTTGTGCTGCTCACCCTTTTTCATTATGTTGAAGCAAAACTATTAAAATCAAGGCTCCAAAGAGACGATGGTGTCTTCACCAGTTTGGATGTAACTGTCATGCAGACGCTTCATGCACGATGAATGCAGCTGAGCCCTGCATCAGGGTTGCCAGATAAATGTAAAATGTCTACCTCCTCCTTTTCGGTTCACGTGTTCAACAAACACAACACACCTCTTTACTCAGCACATTACAAGGGCAAAAGCAAACAATGCCCCAGGGACCCATCCCTGCCTGATGCCCTCAATAAGTTTTATGCACGTTTTGATGATCCAAACAGACCAACTAGCACCAGACTCACCTCATCACCAGACGAGGAGCACCTCAAAGTGACCGCAGCAGAAGTGAGAGGCAGTCTCAGAAGGATCAACCCTCATAAAGCTACGGGTCCAGACAACATCCCAGGGAAAGTTCTGAAGGAATGTGCGGACCAGCTCTGTGAGGTGCTGGCTGACATCTTCACCACCTCACTTGCACTGGAGTCAGTTCCCACCTGCCTGAAGACTGCCACCATCATCCCAGTCCCAAAAAGCTCCACAGTGACTGGTCTGAATGACTATAGACCGGTGGCCCTCACCCCGATAGTCGCTAAATGTTTTGAGAAACTGGTCATGTCCCACATCAAGACAGCCGTCAACATCAACGAGGACCCTCATCAATATGCATATCGTGAGAACCGATCAACAGAGGACGCCATCTCCTCCGTGGTCCACACTGCTCTCACCCACCTGGATCAGAAGGACTCATACGTGCGTCTGCTCTTTGTGGACTTCACATCTGCCTTCAACACCATGATCCCCCAAACTCTGATAGACAAACTATCCACACTTGGACTAAGCCCCTCTATTTGTAACTGGGTCTTAGACTTCTTAACAGACAGACCACAGTCCGTGAAGATCCACAACTTCTCCTCCTCCACCATCACCCTCAGCACTGGCTCTCCTCAGGGATGTGTGCTGAGCCCTCTTCTGTTCACTCTGCTCACATATGATTGTATAGCCACACATCCAGGCTGTCATATTGTTAAGTTTGCAGATGATACAGCTGTGGTGGGATGCATCACAGATAATGATGAATCCAGCTACAGACAGGAGGTGGAACATCTGGAGAGCTGGTGCAAAGAGAACAACCTTCACATGAATGTGAAGAAGACGAAGGAGATGATTGTGGACTTCAGAAGGAACAAACACACCCACACCCCACTGTATATAGGTGGATCTGCGGTGGAGGTGGTCTCCAGCTACAAATACCTGGGTGTACACTTGAATGATAACCTCAGCTGGAGCAATAACACCACCAGCCTGATCAAGAAAGGTCATCAGAGACTCTACTTCCTCAGACGGCTGAGACGAGCCGGTCTGAGAAGCCCAGTCCTCACCTCGTTCTACAGGTGTGCAGTGGAGAGCGTCCTGTGCTCCAGCATCAACGTGTGGCATGGAGGCTGCACAGTTGCAGAGAGAAAAGCTCTGCAGAGAGTGGTGAAGGCTGCACAGAAGTCTGTGGGAGTCAGTCTCCCCACCATCACAGACATTTACACCTCCAGATGCAGAAAAAGAGCCACCTGCATCATGAAAGACCTCACTCACCCAGCACACTCACTCTTTGCACCACTCCCCTCGGGACGGAGGTTGAGGAGCATCAAATGTAGAACCACTAGACTGAGGAACAGCTTCTACCCTGAGGCTGTCAGACTCATGAATAAATAAATAATAAGAATAAACACTGCAAAATGTCACATCATACTGATACTGATCTGTTTCTTGTTGCTGCGTTCATCTGTGACCATCTGCTCATGTTCGTGCTGCTGTTTATAATGATGTTTTTCTACTACATTAGGGCTTAGTGTATTACTAGCTGATGTGATGTCTCTCTTAGTTAATCCTAGATGTTATTATTGTATTTCTCTTGCATTTGTTGTTGGATGTAACTGGGACCCTGTGTACATAATCTCGTTTTCAACACATGTACTACATGCGGTGCAAATGACAATAAATTCTCTCTGACTCTGACTCTGACTCTGACACATATGACAGTTTAGCTCAAAATACTATCATTTTAAAACCACAGTACAGTACTATAGTTCATAATTTCTTATCTGGCAACCCGTCTGACATGGATGCTACACCATTTTTGTGAAAATCTGCTATTTTTTTTACACCCCCCCCAAAAAACATTGAAAAAACTCCACTGTTCCCAGAGGTTGTTCTGTGAAACTTGGTCTTATAGCAGGTAGATCACTTTGACCTGGTCAGTTTAAAATGAGCTCCACGATGAAAAAGTCCTGGCGCCCGTGTATTTGAACATACAGGTAGTCCCCGAATTACGAGCGCTCTGATCTACGAGGTTCCAGACTTACGAGCTGGCGAATTTTTGGAAAAAACGCAAAAAATACTGAGTTTTCATGTGTTTTTTCACCACAGTTAGTTAGCTAAACATATGGACACACGTTTCCGATCATTTTTATGCACTCATAAGCAGTTTTTTGATGAAAAACGAGTGTTTGTAGTCGCGCTAGCGAAACCGTTCCAATTTACGAGCGAAATTCCGGACTTACGAGAGACATGGCAACCGTTCCAAATTACGAGATTTCCGGTTTACGAGCGCCTCGTTGTAACGGATCTCGCTCGTAAATCGGGGACTACCTGTATTCAAAATTTATTTTATATAAGCATGAAACTACAGTTTGGATGATACATTTTTATCTTTAAACTCATTGTGAACTTTATGTCATAAATTCTGAGTCGTATTCAAGATGAAAACGTGGGAGTGGTGGCGCAAGAGGTTAAGAAGGTGAGCTTGTGATCGGAAGGTCGCCAGTTCAAGCCCCGGTACCGACAACATCAAAGATGTGGGTGGGATAAGTGAAGCGGTCACACTTGTCTCCACCCTCATCTGCCCCACTCTGGGCCCTTGAGCAAGGCCCTTAACCCCCACCATCTGCTCCCCCGGGAACCCTAGATATCAGCTCTCTGCTCCACACAGAGGGCTGTGGTTGCTCGGTGGTCTGTGGTTGTGTCAGGAAGGGCATCCGGCGTAAAAACAACTGCCAAATCTTCGTGCGACCAGTTCGCTGTGGCGACCCCTAACGCAGGGAAAAAAGCCGAAAGAAGAAAAAAATAAAATAAAATAAAAATTCAAGATGAAAACGTCCCACAAGTCTGCTGTCTGTAAACGATGCAGCTTCCTGTCAGGATTGAAACTTGACGTCTTCCTCAGGGGCGTGTGTTTGGGTTTGCTCTGTTTGCAGATGGATGAGCCTCCGAGGCGTTTGTCTTCATTCAGATTTTTGTTTTGTTGTCCAACACAAACTCATGATTCTAGTCCTGGAGGACCTTCCTGGTTCTGACCACCAGATTTGTTGTGTTGCAGAAGAAGTTCAGTGGGTTTTTGTCTGACCTGTAGGCAAATGATGGTAATATTTGCTCTCGGGCGTTCTCTCACCTGAGCAGGTGAGCTGCCGAGGCGTTTGTCTTCATTCAGATTTTTGTTTTGTTGTCCAACACAAACTCATGATTCTAGTCCTGGAGGACCTTCCTGGTTCTGACCACCAGATTTGTTGTGTTGCAGAAGAAGTTCAGTGGGTTTTTGTCTGACCTGTAGGCAAATGATGGTAATATTTGCTCTCGGGCGTTCTCTCACCTGAGCAGGTGAGCTGCGAGGAATGTTTGCAGAGGACTGTTTCCTCTGAGTAAACAAGGTGTGGTTACCTGAGACCATGTGACCTGCTCAGGTACCTCACCCCCGTCTGTGAGCGCTGAGTGGACAGCTGCAGTTTTATTCCTTACAAGGCAGTTAATTGTTGTTTCTCTTGGACCTTTCATTACCCACAATCCTTTGCTCATGTTTGTAAGATGCAGCTCAAACAAGATGAAGGTCAGTGATGCTCGTCTGTGTTGCCTCCGCTTCATGTTTTTATTTTTGTCCTCGGTCTTTTTGTGCAGTTTGAGTCTTTTCTGTCCTCACAGTGTCCCTGATGTCCCGACAGGTGTCCTGCTGGGGTTGAACACCTGTAATCAACCGGCACACACCTGCCAGGATAAAGATAACAGCAGTGTTTATCGCTGGTTGTCTTAAATCTGACTCTTTTAGGATCTAAACCTGAGCTTTAGCTCCTCGTTTTGTTAAACAAAGTGTTTATTTTTATCTTCGTAAGTCGTTTTAAAATAAATCTTGTTGTTCAGCATCAAAGTGCAGCTGAGTTCTGTTTAGACATTGTTTTGTAAATGACTCATATTTGAGCTGTTTTTGTTGAAACGTCTGTAAATCTTCCTCCTGTCGGAGTCAAACCATCAACCGTCTGTATTTTGTGTCTCAGGTGGACTTTCAGTGTCTCTGCTGCTCAGATATTTTTCCAAACCCTCAGAGGACTGGGGTATGTTCTACCTATAACCACCAGTGGCCTCTTTGATCGGACCTCTGTGTGAACGCATGCATCCAATCAGACCAATCAATACGTAGCGATCAGTTGATTTACGTTGATTAACCAAGTTGGACCTTGTTTCAGGGACTGGTGGAGCCATGTTAGTCCACCAAATCAGACATTCCTTAAAAGACAGATCTGACCTGCAGATGTTTCTCTGACTTATCCGTTGCTTGAAAGAAGCTCGGCTTTGATGATGTCATCAATCAAAACATTTAATAAACCTTGTTTCAGGGACTGGTGGAGCCATGTTAGTCCACCAAATCAGACATTCCTTAAAAGACAGATCTGACCTGCAGATGTTTCTCTGACTTATCCGTTGCTTGAAAGAAGCTCGGCTTTGATGATGTCATCAATCAAAACATTTAATAAACTTCTTGTAGTCATCTTACTTCCTTTTTGCTCAAGCTTGAGGCAAAAGATTCAGGAACAAAGACATTTATTATTGGATCTGTGGGAAAACTGACAAATTATTTAATTATTGATTAAATATTTTTTTGTGACTGGACTTTTAGTGTAAAAGCCTGCCCTCTGTTAGACAGTAGAAAAAGCTCACTTTTATTGTGATAGGGTTTGAAGCTTCCTGTTGTTCTCTGGTTGTAGTTCACAGTTTGTCTGGACAGAGGGCAGTGTTGTTTCTCTGACATCAGTAAGGAGTTGTTTCTCTGTCCCCCGCTCAGAGTCGCCCCGCCTGTCCAACGCCTCCATCTGCAGCGATGAGCATGCTCCATCGGCCGCGCCCTCCGACTCCTCGGACCTGCCGCCGTTGGGCCGGCGCCCCGAGAGTCTGATCTCCACTCAGTCCTCAGGTTACGGGTCCTCCAGAGACGACTACATCGTGCCGCCTCAGCTCCCTGCAGGATCCTCCAGTGTTGAACTAAACCAGAACCTGAGCCCTGCAGAGGACACCGCTGACCCTGAGGGGTCAAGCCCCCGGTCTCCGACGAAGTGTCGGAGCTTTGTTCACAATAAAAACAACAACAATAAAGGGTGGACGCCAAATCGGGTCTCGAGTCGCCGGCAGCAGGGATCGCCCTTCATTATTGCAAGCATGGCGCCCAACCCCAAGCTGACCTACCTGGACCGTGTTGTCATGGAGATCATTGAGACAGAGAGGATGTATGTCAGAGACCTGCGTATGATTGTAGAGGTAAGTCGGGGAACGCCTCTGTACGTTTAAAGTAACGCAACATGTGCTAAAGAAGATGCTCAGAGGACAGGAGATGTTGTACAGAGGACTTTGGATCCAGGTTCTGGGTCAGAACAAAGAACACAGAGACAGAAGGTGGGACAAGGGACAGAAGAAAGACAGCCTCTGGCCTTAGAGGAAGGAAGCTGGCAGAACGTTGTCGTCACAAGCTATAATTAAGACGTTAAGACGGATTAACTGATTATGTAACAGTCAGGCGCACAGAGAAACCTGGACCCAACTAATGTACCTGAGCCAAGACCAGAGACCTGAACCTGACAAATATTTCCCATCCAAGACCAGAGACCTGAACTCCGTGAATATACCTGATCCAAGACCAGAGACCAGGGGCCTCATGTATCAACCGTGCGCACGCACAAAAACATTGCGCACGTCACTTTCCACGCAAAGTGACGTATGTATCAAATCTGATATGAACGGGAATATCTGCGCATCCACGTACAAATCCACGGCTGCTCCCCTGCTTGCGTACGCACGTTTCTGTGGTTATATTTCCTTTGGCGACACTTACAGGTGCCGCTGTGAAACTGAAGCCCCACAATCTGTGGTTGACTTTAAGAGCGGCTTGAAGACCTTTCTTTTCAACCGAGCATACTCTTCCTCCTCATGATTCTACTTTTGATCTTAGTTGATACTGTTGTTGATTTTAACTGTTTTATTATTTGTTCTATCGACATTTAATTCTGTTGCACTTTATAGCACTTTGAGATTTTCAGTAATGAAAGGTGCGTTATAAATTGAATTCATTATTATTATTATTATTATTATTATTATTATTATTAATATTATTACTATTAACTGTTCATGATGTGAAAATGATTAATATTCCCACCAAACACACGATTAACAAGTACATCCACATGGACGCGCAAAGTTGTGCAAAAAATAAATGTAACAGGAACGGAATCTAGGATATGGCTTATCAGCCGTCTTCACACATAATCCTTTTTCAGTTTGGCACTGCTGGGGCGCAAGGAGCCTGCATCACGCGTACACATGCAGAAGCAAAGATCAGACTGTTCCACAGTTTCCTGAGGGAGCTGGCAGGTCGATCTGTGCAGTCCAGTCCACACAAAGCTGATTCATGTCCAATAGAATGGTCTCATCTATGATTCTAAAGGCTGAGTGGTCGCGCTTTGGAGCGCGCGCGCATCCTCGCCGGTGCGGCAGCTGGAGGTGTTTCATTACCTGCGTTTATTGTAGATTACTCCAAAATGACACGTGAGAGTACACCATGTATAACTTGTAGGAGAGTAAATGCTTCACAGACAAACAGATGCGCACAAGGCTGTGGAGCGCGCAGCCTTTATGGAGAGTCCAACATCATGTCATGAAAAGTCTCCACTGAGACGCACAGACTCGTTTCTTCATATCAGCTATTAAATAAACACAGATCTATGTTCTACCAAACATCTAAGTTCCTCTGTGTTTACAGTAATTATGGTAATAAACTCGTGCGCAAAGTTAATATTTTCACTCAGAATGAATGAATGAACCGGTTGCGCACCAAAGCAGCTGCGCGCACACATAAATACCGACACACAATCACTCGTTCTTTGCATGATGAACACATTTTATTACTATTCTTACTTAGGATGTTTGTCCTCACTCATATTATATTAAATTCATTATTTTCCTGAATCTAGAAATGATTTCTGATCGCGCAGGGATCAAACAAACATGTCCTTCACACATGCAGGAAGTAATTTGCATCTGTTTAACATATGTAAATGTAGGCGTGTCAGGGGAGGTGTCTCACGTGCGCTCAGTTGTGATGTACAAAAGGAATGTGCGTGGATTCAGGTGTACGCACGGTTTGATAAATCTGGATTTTTTTGTGCGTGGACACTTTTCTGGATTTGTCCGTACGTCACTTCTCAGTGAGAAATCCACGCAAGTCTTTGTACACGAGGCCCCAGAACCTGACAAATATACCTGAGCCAAGACCAGAGACCTGAACCTGACAAATACGTATACATGATCCAAGACCAGAGACCAGAGCTCAACAAATGTACTTCAGGCAAGACCAGAGACCAGAACCTGACAAATATACCTGAGCCAAGACCAGAGACCTGAACCTGACAAATATACCTGAGCCAAGACCAGAGACCTGAACCTGACAAATATACCTGAGCCAAGACCAGAGACGTGAACCTGAT
Source organism: Garcialebias charrua (assembly GCA_038048925.1). Taxonomy (NCBI): domain Eukaryota; kingdom Metazoa; phylum Chordata; class Actinopteri; order Cyprinodontiformes; family Rivulidae; genus Garcialebias; species Garcialebias charrua. Next base: position 1,249 of record JBBPBX010066628.1, on the reverse strand, counting down.
AAATATACCTGAGCCAATATCAGAGATGTAAACCCAACGAATATACCTGAATCAAGACTAGAGATCTGAATTCAGTGAATATACCTGATCCAAGAACAGAGACCTGAACTCAGTGAATATACCTGATCCAAGACCAGAGACCTGAACTCGGTGAATATACCTGAACCAAGACCAGAGACCTGAACTCAGTGAATATTCATTCAACCTTTATTTAGTCAGGTAAATCTTTTGAACCTCATGGGCTCATTTACGAAAGCGACCTGCTAAAACTAAAGAACAATGAACAGCAGTGATAGAATTTCATTAAACAATAAACAAACAAACAATAAACAATAGAAAACAAAAAGAGAGAAAAAAAAGATTTTTTTTTTTTTTTTTTTTTAACAAAGTATCAAAAAACTAGCAAAACATTATAAGGTAGACGTATAAAATCAAAGACAGGAACAAATCTGCATTGGTTTTTGCCAGGATTCCAACAGATTCTGAAAACCATTTAGGGAGGTCAGGGCCGAGAGCTTCAGATCTTTTTGTAAGATATTCCATGAAGCAGGAGCAGAATAGGAGAAGGCCCTTTTTCCAAGTTCAGTCCTCACTGACGGAACACTGCAGGTAATCATGTCCTGAGAGCGCACACTGTAGCTGCACTCACGCAAAGACATGTAGGAGGAGATGTATGAGGGCAGCAGACCAAGAAGTGATTTAAAGATGAAAATGTACCAGTGGAAGAGTCTGCGTGAGGTTAATGATGTCCAATTAACCAGTGAATACAGGGTGCAGTGGTGGGTACGATAATCACAACCAGTTATGAATCTTAGTGCACCATGATAGACCACATCCAACATCCGCAGGGTGCTTGTAGGAGCATTCATGTAGAGAATGTCACCGTAATCAATGGAGGGAAGGAAAGTCACAGATACAAGGCGTTTCCTAACATTCAGTGTTAGACATGATCTGTTTCTGAAAAAGAAACCCAGTTTAACTTTCAATTTCTTCACTAGGTTTTCCACGTGGAGTTTAAAAGAGAGATGTGAATCGATCAGGATACCCAGATATTTATAGGAATCAACAAACTCAATAGGGACACCATTTGAAGATAAAATCAGAGGAGGATCTGCTGGAACCGCCTTCCTATTTGAAAAAAACATCCCTTTTGTTTTATCAGCATTTAGGACAAGTTTGACCTGATCCAAGAACAGAGACCTGAACTCAGTGAATATACCTGATCCAAGACCAGAGTCCTGAACTCGGT
>JBBPBX010066627.1:9135-19618 GCA_038048925.1 Garcialebias charrua | reverse complement strand
GAATAAAAGTATATTGCGATATTTATCGTTATTGAATTATCGTCCAGCACTATTTGAACCAATTATTTATTTTGTGGTTATGGGAGTTTTTGTAGTAGTTAAACATGTAATACACATGTACTACTGTTGATTCCTGTGAAAGTCTGTGTTCTGTCTTGCGTCGTTTCTTTAGATGCTTGTGTTTATGTACTTGTCTTTTCTTTCTTCCCCAGTGTTTCTTCCTTCATGTTGCCAGCTCCTGCTTCACCTGATCCCAATTCCAATCATCCCAGGTGTTCGTCATTATGTCTCGTTAGTGTCCCTTTAAATTAAGTGTCTTTATGTTTTCTTGTTGTCCGTGTATTCTGCTTTCCACAGCTATCATCTTCTGTCTTCTTCCGTGTCTCCCTGTAATTATGTGTTTAGCTGCCATGACAACCTTTATGTTTGTTTAAATAAATTATTTTATTTTATTCCTGAGTTCCCCATGTCTGTCGGCACCCTGGGTTTGACTCGGACATCTGATAATGATAATTCTCTTTACATAAATAGATTTTTGCAGCAGTTCAGATGTTGTCTAGTTACTGTAGTTTGGTTGGAAATGACATTGATATGTTACTGCAATGGACTGACAACCTGCCCAGGATGTGCTCTGCATTTTGCCCAGTGACCATTGGACCTTGCACAGGATTGAGTGGGTACAGAACATAGATGGATAAATATTAATGTTGTACAGCATTTTGGTTAAAATGCAAATTGAAAATGTTATCCAGAACTAATTCCAATAATACAATTTGAAAGAGTTGACTTCAGTAGTTTTTCTGATATAATAATTTGCATATCCTGAAATGCAGCTCTGCATCTACAAAAGCACGTGGCTAAATCCATCACAAACCAAGTGGAAACATGAGTCAGATGATTGACCTGCTGTACATGAGACTGGCTGTGTTTGGGGTTGGTAAATATGCATACCGTGAGAACCGATCAACAGAGGACGCCATCTCCTCTGTGGTCCACACTGCTCTCACCCACCTGGATCAGAAGGACTCATACGTGCGCATGCTCTTTGTGGACTTCACATCTGCCTTCAACACCATGATCCCCCAAACTCTGATAGACAAACTATCTACACTTGGACTAAGCCCCTCCATTTGTAACTGGGTACTAGACTTCTTAACAAACAGACCACAGTCCGTGAAGATCCACAACTTCTCCTCCTCCACCATAACCCTCAGCACTGGCTCTCCTCAAGGATGTGTGCTGAGCCCTCTTCTGTTCACTCTGCTCACATATGATTGTACAGCCACACATCCAGGCTGTCATATTGTTAAGTTTGCAGATGATACAGCGGTGGTGGGATGCATCACAAACAATGATGAGTCCAGCTACAGACAGGAGGTGGAACATCTGGAGAGCTGGTGCAAAGAGAATAATCTTCACATGAATGTGAAGAAGACAAAGGAGATGATTGTGGACTTCAGAAGGAACAAACACACCCCCCCACTGAACATAGGTGGATCTGCGGTGGAGGTGGTCTCCAGCTACAAATACTTGGGTGTACACTTGAATGATAACCTCAGCTGGAGCAACAACACCACCAGCCTGATCAAGAAAGGTCATCAGAGACTCTACTTCCTCAGACGGCTGAGACGAGCTGGTCTGAGCAGCCCAGTTCTCACCTCCTTCTACAGGTGTGCAGTGGAGAGCATCCTGTGCTCCAGCATCAATGTGTGGCATGGAGGCTGCACAGTTGCAGAGAGGAAAGCTCTACAGAGAGTGGTGAAGGCTGCACAGAAGTCTGTTGGAGTCAGTCTCCCCACCATCACAGACATTTACACCTCCAGATGCAGGAAAAGAGCCACCTGCATCATGAAAGACCTCACTCACCCAGCACACTCACTCTTTGCCCCACTCCCCTCAGGACGGAGGTTGAGGAGCATCAAATGTAGAACCACTAGACTGAGGAACAGCTTCTACCCTGAGGCTGTTAGACTCATGAATAAATAAATAATAAGAATAAACACTGCAAAATATCACATCATGCTGATGCTGATCTGTTTTCTTGTTGCTGTGTTCATCTGTGACCATCTGCTCATAAAGACTCATGTTCGTGCTGCTGTTTATAATGATGTTTTTCTTTCCACTACATTAGGGCTTAGTGTATTACTAGTTGATGTTTCTCTTAGTTAATTCTAGATGTTATTACTGTTTTTCTCTTGCATTTGTTGTTGGATGTAACTGGGACCCCGTGTACATAATCTCGTTTTCATCACATGTACCACATGCGGTGCAAATGACAATAAAGACTCTCTGACTCTGACTCTAAACAAATACGCAGAACTGGGCAAGTGTTAAATCTCAGACAGGAGGTTTAAATGAAAACATTAGATTGAATCTGCTGCTAAATGCAAAAGAAAACAGAAATATTGAGGAAAACATTTGTCAAGACTAAATATCAGGAATCAAAAAGGGTGATGGGGTGCTACAAAGACGGCATTTAAATACACATGGATTTTGCATAAATCATTCTTGCAAGGTAAGTTTACTGTTTCAGCCTAAACTACCTTTTCACCTGCATACTTTACTCAATGAATCTGAACATAAATATGTACTACAGCATCAGTAATGTAGGGCTTGTCCAATCCAAACAGATCTTCATGGACATTGTCATTGTTGACCGGTTTTCAGTTGCCTGGGCTGTTTCTATAGATAAACCAACACGCATGGCAACACCTGTGGTAGTTGATCTCAAGTTTGCTTACAAATATTTTTTATGAAGGACAATAACAATTGATACGAGAACAAATTGTGTAGATTCTATTTCTTAGATTTTAGTTTCTTTTGTTGTTGTTTTGTTTATTTTTGACTGGTTTTGTGGCATTGCAATGAATGCTTTTACCAATGGTTAGTTTCAATGAGAAATCAAAATTAAACTTTTGCTTGACTTGAAATCCTGAAAACATAAATGAGTTATATGTGAGTTCTCAGTTAGCACAGCTAGTAAACATTAAAGGGCTCGGCACACTCCATCCAAAGCCGAACAGTCGACATGTGGTCACATGGTTGCAGGATGTTCATTTAAGCACACATCATTCATAGTCCACAAAACACAGGTGCAGATCTCCTGGGAAACCCCTCCCACTGCAGTAAATCTCATCACATTGGTTTCTTCCTGCCACAGTCTCCATTCCATCCCTGCATCCACTGTTTGACCACAAATCTATCATGAAGAGAGCGCCACACTTTTCAGCAGATAGACTCCTCCATGCACTACGTGTGCACAATCTCTATCCAGGAGTTTTAGGGTGTGTTTGTTAAGTCATGCAGCTGAAGGTCTGAAAAAATTGGGACGCCCCTACCACATGAAGTGAATGCATAGAATGAAGAGGTAAAGGTAATTAAGGTGGTCGGTGTTATTGTATTCAGCCGATCAAAGTTCATGCTCAATAATCCAGGTTAAAAGTTAAGTCATGCCATCTGGGCTGATGAAGTCTTTTGGATAAAATATGAAATATTTCAACAACAAGAAACCATCCACAAGATCTGACTTAACTTTGTTGGATGTTCAGCGTAAATGTCTTCAGCCACAGTTGCCCTAAACTATATGCTATTTTCCACTATGGTCACACTGATAATGCTAACGCAGTATCTTAACAGGTAACGCAGTGGTTTAGGTCTGGCTCAGGCAGATGGGAATATGATTTGTATCTAGTCTGAAAATAAAAAGTGTTTCACAACTCATCCACACTATTGCTGCACAGATGCCAGCTGAGCTTTCTCGCTCCCTCTTGAGTGAGTTGGCACACACTGTGGTGTCAGTGTTGCCAGCTGCTTTTAATGGGAAGAAGCTAAAGCCTGTTTAAATCAGCATATTCATGACAGTGACTTGTTTTATTTGCATTCCGCATAACTTCATCTGGTGTCAATGTTTTAAGTCAGTTCCTAATCTGCATCTTTACACATTGGGTATTTAATGGATGAAAATACTCATTGTGTGTTTTCTTCCATTAAAGTTTCTTTCATTAGCATCTTTCTAGATTTTCTGTTAAGCCGATTAAACAGCTAGAAAACTGATGAAAAGGTGGTGCAACCAGACTAGAAATCAACTGAATAGTGCTGGACAGACAGCGTCATCTGAAGAAATATTAAATTGAAATAAATGAACACAAAGAAGACACAATGGGGAAAAAATATCCACAACCTGCATAACTTTTTAGAATGAAAGGGGATTGTGACAAATTTTGAAAATTGCTGTCAGTGTGAAGACAATTATGACACACCATAGGTGGGTGGCACGGTGGATCAGTTGGTAGAGCTTTGCCTCTCACTGAGAAGGTTGCCAGTTCAAATCCCGGCACAGGATGTTTCTGGATGGAGTTTGCATGTTCTCTCTGTGCATGCATGGGTTTTCTCTGGGTACTCTGGTTTCCTCCCACAGAACAAAAACATGCATGTAGACTGATTGGTAACAAAAAAAAAAAGAAGCTCTACAGAGAGTGGTGAAGGCTGCACGGGGGTCTGTTGGAGTCAGTCTCCTCACCATTGCAGACATCTACACCTCCAGATGCAGGAAGAGAGCCACCTACATCATGAAGGACCCCAATCACCCAGCACACACACTTTTTGCCCCACTCTCTCCAGGAAGGAGGTTAAGGAGCATTAAGTGTAGAACCACTAAACTGAGGAGCAGCTTCTACCCTGAGACTGTTAGGCTCATGAATATCTGACCAGAATAATCACTGTGAAAGAAAAAAGATTGATCGCATCATGTTGCTGCTGATCTGTTCATGTTGCTGCTGACAAAAATCTGTTTCATGCTGCTGTGTTCATTCGTGTTCATCTGCTCATACAGGCTCATGTTCGTGCTGCTGTTTGAAGTAATGTTACTGTATTCTATGATGACCAGCTCTACTGACACCACAGTGTGTGCCAACTCACTCAAGAGGGAGCGAGAAAGCTCAGCTGGCATCTGTGCAGCAATAGTGTGGATGAGTTGTGAAACAATTTTTATTTTCAGACTAGATATTATCCGTCGGATAGTCGAACCTCGGATTCAGGAGGAGCAGTGTGGTTTTCGTCCTGGTCGTGGAACACTGGACCAGCTCTACACCCTCAACAGGGTCCTGGAGGGTGCGTGGGAGTTTGCCCAACCAGTTTACATGTGCTTTGTGGACTTGGAGAAGGCATTCGACCGCGTCCCTCGGGGGGTTCTGTGGGGGGTACTCCGGGAGTATGGGGTACCAGGCCCTTTGATAAGGGCTGTTAGGTCCCTGTACGACCGGTGTCAGAGCTTGGTCCGCATTGCCGGCAGTAAGTCAGGCTCGTTTCCGGTGAGAGTTGGACTCCGCCAAGGTTGCCCTTTGTCACCGATTCTGTTCATAACTTTTATGGACAGAATTTCTAGGCGCAGCCAAGGTGTTGAGAGGATCCGTTTTGGTGACCTTAGAATCGCTTCTCTGTTTTTTGCAGATGATGTGGTCCTACTGGCTTCATCAGTTCGTGATTTACAACTTTCACTGGAGCGGTTTGCAGCCGAGTGTGATGCGGCCGGGATGAGGATCAGTTCCTCCAAATCCGAGGCCATGGTCTTGAGCCGGAAAAGGGTAGCATGCCCTCTCCGGGTCGGGGAGGAGGTCCTGCCCCAAGTGGAGGAGTTTAAGTATCTCGGGATCTTGTTCACGAATGAGGGAAAACTGGAGCGTGAGATCGATAGGCGGATAGGTGCAGCGTCCGCAGTGAAGCGGGCGCTGTACCGGTCTGTCGTGGTGAAGAGAGAGCTGAGTCAAAAGGCAAAGCTCTCAATTTACCGATCGATCTACGTTCCCACCCTCATCTATGGTCATGAGCTTTGGGTTATGACCGAAAGAACAAGATCTCGGATACAAGCGGCTGAAATGAGTTTTCTCCGCAGGGTGGCTGGACTCTCCCTTAGAGATAGGGTGAGAAGCTCAGTCATCCGGGAGGGACTCGGAGTAGAGCCGCTGCTTCTCCACATCGAGAGGAGCCAGTTGAGGTGGCTCGGGCATCTGGTTAGGATGCCTCCTGGACGCCTCCCTGGTGAGGTGTTCCGGGCATGTCCCACCGGGAGGAGACCCAGAGGAAGACCCAGGACACGCTGGAGGGACTATGTTTCTCGGCTGGCCTGGGAACGCCTTGGGATTCCCCCGGAGGAGCTGCTCCAAGTGGCTGGGGAGAGGGAAGTCTGGGCCTCCCTACTTAGGCTGCTACCCCCACGACCCAACCCCAGATAAGCGGAAGAAAATGATGGATGGATGGATGGTATTGAAGGAAACATGAGGGAGCCACCATATTGTGTCTTTAAACACATACGGTGCCACCCAGATGTAAAGGATATATAGGAGGTCAATATTAATACTGACCTCTTTACCTTAATTAATTTACTTATTCAGATTGAATAGTAATTTCACGGATTCTTTTCTTTTTCCGTTTACCCAATATTTCTGTGATCTTTATGATGGATAAGTAAAACAGAAGCCATAGAGTGACAATGGACACGTTAACTTAGTTTGGTGTGCCAAAGACACTACCATTTATTTAGAATAAATCAACTAAATTAACACCATTACACTTGATTGACATGATTTCACTTTCTTTCAATTTAATACGTCAGCACATTTAAATTGTAACAACAGACATAAATACAGGATGTCATTATACTTAGTCTGTGGCTCAGTCTTAGCTTAAAAATAGTTACCAGATAGATTGAGAGGGATAAGGAAATAGGAGGAGAGATGGTTTAAAGGAAATTGTCTTGAGCATGTTACCAGAAGTGACACTTCCCATCAGATTTCTGCTGAAATCCAGGTACGTTTGTAAACAGCTCTTTACCTTTGACGACGAGTCTGATAAAGAGATGACACCAGCCTTTCAGGCGTACAGAATCGTTGCAGGTCCAGCACGTCCGAGCCGGTCCTCGTTTACGTTTCAACGTCTCCTGGGATCCGCGTCGATCATCAGAAAATATGTCAGCTACTGGTTGACTTCAAGATAACTTATTCCAGAAAGGAATTTAATTCAAGTTCTGAGCTGGTACGCTCGGTTCTAAGTGGACCAATAACAAGCATGTTATCAGCCTTTAACTGAATGACTGTCCTTAGCGTTTGACTGAGTTCATCCAGCTCTTTGGGACGACCTCACATCTTGAAGTTCCCAGCAGACTTCCTCGTTCCAGCAAAAACTTAGAACTTAATAGAAGATCTGAGAGGAGCGAGACTTGTCTCTTTTTCATTGGTCCAAAACCAGTCGAGCAGTTCACTTGTTATCACGATTCAAGGTGAAATCCAGAGCAGAGGGAAATTGTTTAGGAAAAGTATCTGAGTGAAGAGACTTTCAGACGCTAGATGAGAGTTTAGCTGAAACTCAACAAAAACAATTTCTGTGTAAGTCAGTTTGACCTTTTATCTGAACTTTGACACCCTTTCATTTGATCAAGTAACACAGTCATGCTTCACATTTAAAGAATAACATAGCATATAACATATATCATGAAAATGACAAAAGTTATTCTTTTGATTACATTAGAATAAAATCAAAGATAGAAATAGTCTCTTTTGGTGACTATGTTCTCAGATTACAACTAATGGAATAATTTGTAGTAAATGTCTTGCTTTACTGAGAGGTCAGTAAAGGTCATCACTGGACAGTTCAAAAACCTTAGTTTGACCCTGGGTAGGTCCACTACATCTCCCCCCTTTTGGAAGCCATCGCCAGTCCTTGGGGATGGGGTCCAACACGAAAGGAAACCTTGAACTGTCTCTGATCTTGAAGTAATCCAGCAAGTGGAAAAGAAAAATCAAAAATTATAATCCCATAAAGTTTTTGGAAATTCCATACTGTTCGTAGGTAATCCCATTGCGGTAAGCTTTTAATCCCTTGGAAAACTGAGTCTGTTAACTCTTGGAAAACAAAGTCTGTGATCCTTTGGAAAACAAAGTCTTATAATCCACAGCGGTAATTCCACAGCAGTAATTCCATATCGATTAGAGTTGGTGATTTCATCAGCAACAATTGTTTTTATAATCAGCATGTAGAGGGGATCCCTCGATTGACGCAGAGGAGGCGACCCTTGGATGAAGGTTGAAGACCAAGCGTTGGAGCTGCAGGTCCCCACATCGAAGGTTGTTGGCTGGTTGGCTTCCAGTCAGTGCCACTCTGGTTCTATGTGTCATGCAATTATGTGGGTTTTTAGGTGGGCTTATGATTGGGATTTTACATTAGGCCCTACCTATATGCACCTGGTGTGTAAGCTATCATGGTTTAGATCAGCTACAATTACCAATTAAGGGGTGGATCAATTCTGTAAAATTAGAAATAGGGATCTATACCTATAAAATTTTGGAGGGCTTCTGTAACGAAGGCCTCTAATTCCAAACTATTCCTCCATTCATTACTTAGTTTAGGTTAAACTAAAATAGAAAAATGAAATATAGTTTGATCTAAATGTCTGTTGTCTTTTAGACGAACGACGTAGGATTTGGTATTCCTAATAAATTTTGAAGTCTATGGCGAGACTCATCAAAATGAATAGATAATCTAGAATAGAAACGATCGAATCGGTTCAATTTAGAAATTGTGAGACCAGTGTAGTTTATGGTACCTTGAGTAGCTTTAAACTACATTGACTCTTCGACGATTGAGATTTAACAAAACGAACTGCATGTTGGCATAGTTAAATCCATATCATTCATTAACCAATGTTAATACAAAACCTTTTTGGCTGGGAGTGTTCAGAACCAAACAATATCTCAACTAATGACAACAGTAATGACTAAACAACAAGGAAACAACGTTTCACTGCTTCGACACACTCTTGTCGTCAGATTCCAAAGTGCAACACACAAGAAAAACAGGTCTCAACTTTATGACCGAGGTCAAATTAAATCTCGTGGATTTAAACGGTTGTTAAGATTAGTTTTTTGTTGTGGGTTTTAGGCTTAGCGTTTCTAAGTTCAAATTGGACAATGCGACTTATAGGGTGGAAAATACGGTAGTTTAAACCTGATTAGTTTATTTACTAACTTGTGTTTGGACGACCTTATTATCCCATGAAGTCGGTGAGTTTGTGAGATCTTTGTCTTTTGTGGATTCTGATGGAGATGTTCAATATTTATCATCTAAAACTAATTACTCTGACCCAATAATTATAACCCAGCTCACTTATATCAAATATTCTCTGTTCCCTTTAAACACTTATATTTGATAGTACAAACATGTTGTTTGCTTTTCTCCTTGATACAGAAAAGACAGTCTTCTAGCCTTGACAATGTTTGGATTAGATGTTCTTGTTTGATCAGAACCATGACTTGTTTGTTTTATCTGTAAGACGTCAGAGCTTGTCAAACTCCACCTGCTTCTTGTTTAAATAGCTTGTCATGTCCAGTACAATTCGGAATTGTGCTGGACAATGTATTTGAGACCAAACTAAGTTTCAAAAGACATTAAAAAGCCTTCCCCTTTGCAAAGTTGTTTGTCTGATTTAACACTGTTCTCTTGTTTATCTTGTGTGGTTTTTATTAAGGTAACAGGGGTTTAAAATCCCCATCATTATGGTGCCGAAAACCCATTCTCCCCATACCTGCTCCTGATGACCTCTGAACGGAGCGCAGCTGCGAGGCACGGTAAATATGACAGAAAGTCCAGTGATTGGGTTTGTCTCTGGCCAGCTTCCTCTGTCCATTTGGTGCGATCAAGGTCGGGTTGGCGGAGATTTCCAGACATCCACACAGGTCAGCAAGAACGTGAGTGTTGATATGTGTTTGTTGATATGTTGTTTTTAAAACAATTTGAGTACAGTAACAGGAACTAGTTCACCCTGAGCCGATGACTTGAAATTTTAAGTGAGGTGCCTGTTTTTCAAGAACTAGTCGAATTTTTGCGCATTTCGTTAGTTGGCAGGACCAATCTTTTTCTATACAGGTGGTCCCCGACTTACGAGCAGGTTCCGTTCCTGCGAGGTGCTCGTAAGATGAAAATTCATATGTGAGAACGCGGAGCACGTGTTCTCGTGGGTCCGGAACCTCATATGTTAGAGCTCGTGAGACCGGGAACACCTGTATTTAAGCGAGGGCAGTCAAAATAAGCCGAGACCAGACATGTGAGGCTGACTGCCAGACCTTACATTGGACTTAGCGTGTCCGGCCAGGCGAGAAGAGAATTGGGGCAAGAACGTTAATTTTTATATATGACGCGTCGTTCTGTGTTTGTTTGAATTTTTTTTTGACATTTTTTTTTCCTTTTTTACGTGTAGCCTATGTTTATGGAGCTCTGCAGCCTTTTTCGTTCTTCCTCCCATTTTCCTCAGTGTGTGCATGTGTAAGCTTGGCTCCTGTTTCAGTTGTCTGTTTTCTGTGGGCCTTCACCCCCCCCACCCCACCCCCACCCGTGCTGAACCTGCCTGCAGCCTGTTTTCTGTGTTCTCTGGGTGTGAATGTGAGTAGGTACCTTGTTTTTTGTGTTACTTAAGTTTCCTTCCCCTCCTCCCCCA
>JBBPBX010066626.1:0-19618 GCA_038048925.1 Garcialebias charrua | reverse complement strand
AATTTAGACCAGTATCTATCTGCCCCTCTGTACTCACTTGGGTGGTTCCTACAGCCGCCGGCGGTGCTTCCTTTCCTCCAGCTGCCCTTAAATGTGGTGGTGGTCCAGAAGCTGGTGGCGTCTTGACTGAGAGCATCTGGAGTCAGGTTGCAGATCTCCAGACGCGAAAACTGACGCAGAAACTCCTCGAACGACATCCTGACACAGACAGAAATCTTACTGGGCTCTGGAGCTTCCAGGGTTTAGAGTTATTATCAGAACAAGCGCTCAATACAAAAATGATTTTATGATTTTATCATGTCCTGGATGACTGAGAATCTTCACCAGCGTTTAGAGTTATTCTTTCAGAATGGACCTACCAGAACTCCCCATCGTCCATCTTACACAGCAACTCGTCCTTCTCTGCAGCGTCCACATGGTTCCACTCCGAGGAACTGAAACATGAAAGTTGACCTCAGTGTTTGAGCACTTCGTTCACTTTCAGGCATGTGGAGCACTCACCTGTCACTCCAGGCTCCGGTCCACTCCACCTGACCCCAGGGGTTCCTGATACGGATCAGACGCTCCTGCCGGCCACGATAGTCCACCTGCAGTGAAGACATCCTGGCTTAAGAAAAACATAACACAAAGAAGAAACATGGACCTGACCAGGGTGATTTCAATCCAGACAAGTCCTGCTGAGATGATTCTACAGAAACTCCCCATCGTCCATCTTACACAGCAACTCGTCCTTCTCTGCAGCGTCCACATGGTTCCACTCCGAGGAACTGAAACATGAAAGTTGACCTCAGTGTTTGAGCACTTCGTTCACTTTCAGGCATGTGGAGCACTCACCTGTCACTCCAGGCTCCGGTCCACTCCACCTGACCCCAGGGGTTCCTGATACGGATCAGACGCTCCTGCCGGCCACGATAGTCCACCTGCAGTGAAGACATCCTGGCTTAAGAAAAACATAACACAAAGAAGAAACATGGACCTGACCAGGGTGATTTCAATCCAGACAAGTCCTGCTGAGATGATTCTACAGAAACAAAGTTCCTCCTGCAGTTTGAAGCTCAGAGCTCCACAACCTCTGAAATGATGGTGGGAAGACAGTCACCTTTAACCAGTCTGGATTCAGAGCAGCTCACAGTACTGAGACTGCACTGCTGAGAGTAACAAATGATGTCCTCATGGCTGCTGACACTGGTTCTCCCTCCATCCTTGTCCTCCTTGACCTCACTGCAGCCTTCGACACTGTGGACCATAGTATCCTCCTCCACCGTCTTCATGTGGAGGTCGGTCTCTGTGACACTGTCCTGGACTGGTTCAATTCTTTCCTCTCCAATAGGCTGGAATGTGTTAGCCTTGGCAATGCCACTTCCCAGACAGTCGGTGTCTCCTGTGGTGTCCCTCAGGGGTCAGTTCTGGGGCCCCTGCTGTTTTCCCTCTACATGCTGCCTTTAGGTCAAATTATTAATCAGTTCAACATTTCTTTTCACTGCTATGCCGACGACACACAGCTTTACATCAGGACTGGAACATCATCATCATCCCTATCTCCGTCTTCACTCACTGTTCTCTCTGCCTGCCTGGAGGAAATAAAGGCATGGATGAATCAGAATTTTCTTCAATTAAACTGCTCGAAGACTGAGGCCATATTGATTGGCACCCCTCACCAGATACAAACATCAACTTTAACAACAATCTCCTTCTCTGGTCAAGACATCCCCCTCTCCACCTCTGTTACAAATCTTGGAATAAAAATGGACTCTCATCTTACATTTGAAAATCACATTAAGCATCTGTTTAAAACCTGCTTCTTCCATCTTCGAAACATCTCCAGACTTCGCCCATCTCTGACTTTTCCTGATGCTGAGAAACTCGTCCATGCCTTTGTCTCCTCCAGGCTCGACTACTGCAACTCCCTGTTTATTGGTATCCCTGGCAAAAACCTTCAGAAGCTTCAATATATTCAAAACAGTGCAGCAAGGATTCTGTTGAGAGTTCGTAAATTTGAACATATTACACCCATTCTCCATAACCTCCATTGGCTTCCTGTCACCTACAGAATTCAGTACAAAACTGCTCTCATTACCCATCAATGCTTGCACGGCACTTCACCTGACTATCTAAAGGACATTCTTGCACCATATTCATCCACCCGGTCTCTACGATCACAGAACAGTAATTTCCTTCATATTCCTCGGACCAAATTGAGGACCATGGGAGACCGAGCATTCTGTGTGGCTGCCCCCCGCCTGTGGAACTCCCTCCCTGACGACCTGAGAGCTCCACAGTCACTGGTTGACTTTAAAAGCAGCATAAAGACCTTTCTTTTTAAGCAAGCCTATTCTGCCTCCACATGATTTTATCTTTGATCTTAGCTGATATCATTATTGATTTTACTTGATTTTATCACTTGTTTTATTTTATTTTTTTTTTAAGCAAGCCTAATCTGCATCCACATGATTTTATCTTTGATCTTAGTCGATATTATTATTGATTTTATTTGATTTTATCACTTGTTTTATTTGATCTTTGCTTTTGTTGCACTTTGTAGCACTTTGAGATTTTTATTAATGAAAAGTGCATTATAAATTAAATTCATTATTATTATTATTATTATTATTATTATTATTATTATTATTATTATTATTATTATCTGTGAGCAGCAGTATGGTTTCATGCCAAGAAAGAGCACCACAGATGCCATCTTTGCTTTGAGGATGTTGATAGAGAAGTACAGAGAGGGTCAGAAAGAACTCCATTGTGTGTTTGTGGATTTAGAAAAAGCATATGACAGGGTGCCAAGAGAGGAGGTGTGGTATTGCATGAGGAAATCTGGAGTGGCAGAAAAGTATGTTAGACTGGTACAGGACATGTATGAAGACAGCAGGACAGTGGTGAGATGTGCTGTAGGAGTGACAGATAGCTTCAAGGTGGAGGTGGGATTGCATCAAGGATCGGCTCTGAGCCCCTTCTTGTTTGCTCTGGTGATGGACCGACTAACAGATGAGGTCAGGCAGGAATCCCCATGGACTATGATGTTTGCAGATGACATTGTGATCTGTGGTGAGAACAGGGAACAGGTGGAAGAGAACTTGGAGAGGTGGAGGTATTCACTTGAAAGAAGAGGAATGAAAGTCAGCCGTAGTAAGACAGAGTACATGTGTGTGAATGAGAGGGAGGCCAGTGGAACAGTGAGGCTACAAGGAGCAGAGGTCACAAAGGTGCAGGACTTCAAGTACTTGGGGTCCACTGTCCAGGAAAATGGGGAATGTGGTAAAGAGGTGAAGAAGAGTCCAGGCAGGATGGAGTGGATGGAGAAAAGTTTCAGGAGTGATTTGTGACAAAAAGGTGTCAGCAAAGGTCAAAGGAAAAGTTTACAAGACAGTGGTGAGACCAGCTATGTTGTATGGTCTGGAGACAGTGTCATTGACAAAAAGACAGGAGAAAGAACTGGAAGTAGCAGAAATGAAGATGCTGAGGTTCTCCTTAGGAGTGACAAGGATGGATAAGATCAGGAATGAGATCATCAGAGGTACAGCACATGTTGAACAACTGGGAGATAAAGTTAGGGAGGCCAGACTGAGATGGTTTGGACATGTCCAGAGGAGGGACAGTGGGTATATTGGTAGAAGGATGTTAGAAATGCAGCTGCCAGGAAAAAGACACAGAGGAAGGCCAAAGAGGAGATATATGGATGCAGTTAGAGAGGACATGAAGGTAGTTGGAGTGAGGACAGAGGATGCAGAGGACAGAGTGAGGTGGAGGAGGATGACTCGCTGTGGCGACCCCTGAAAAGGGAAAAGCCGAAAGAAGAAGAAGATAAGGTCCAGTTGCTTCATTTTCTGAACTGTCCTGGTTTGTTTCTAGACTTTTCCTGAATAGATCAACAGTTTCTCATCAATTAGACGCCCACAGCGCTGTCGTCTTGTTTAGAACCAACCTGAAACACAACGAGGACAAATCAACACGCTGCTGCAGGTTCAACAGAAGAATCAGCCCGACTCACCTGTCTGAGGCCCGTCACGGAGTAGGCGTGGCCTTTAACCAGCTTCTTGAAGGTGACGGCTTCCATGTCTAAGGCGCTGCTGATCTGAGGGCAGAGCAGACTCATTAGGTGGAGAGAAACACCAGCTGATGTGGTGAAAAAAGTACAGGGAACAGTGGCTGACGTCGATGGAGCAACCCAGCAGAGAGCCTCTTTCCAGAGCTTTGATGATGATACGATGAAGATCTCTGGGAGCCTTCTTCAGCTCATACATCTCTGACACACCACCTGTGAAGTCCTCAAAACCTTCAGTGGTGCTGCCGCCAGACAACGCCTCGTAGGATCCAGTCAACCTGAGGACACGCAAAGAGGAAGACAGGAACACAACATCACCAGAACATCTGCTGAACTAGGACAAGAGTTCATGTGGGTTTGGAAAAGAGACAATAGAGTCAGGTACGTTCAGAACCTGCAGATGGTTGTAGGATCAGCAGGAAACACCAGATCACTCACAAACAAACATGGATGCATGGATGGATGATGCATGGATGGATGATGGATGGATGGAGGGGTTGATAAATGGTTGGTTGGATGGCTCTGTGGATGGATGGATGGATGATGGATGGGTTGATGAATGGTTGGATGGATGGTTGGTTCGATGGCTCTGTGGATGGATGGATGGATGGATGGATGATGGATGGATGGATGATGGATGGCTCTGTGGATGGATGGATGGATGGAGGGGTTGGTGAATGGTTGGATGGATGGTTGGTTGGATGGCTCTGTGGATGGATGGATGGATGATGGCTCTGTGGATGGATGGAGGGGTTGATGAATGGTTGGATGGATGGTTGGTTCAATGGCTCTGTGGATGGATGGATGATGGATGTATGGATGATGGATGGCTCTGTGGATGGATGGATGGATGGATGGATGGAGGGGTTGATGAATGGTTGGATGGATGGTTGGTTGGATGGCTCTGTGGATGGATAGATGATGGATGGCTCTGTGGATGGATGATGGATGGATGGAGGGAGGGGTTGATGAATGGTTGGATGGATGGTTGGTTCGATGGCTCTGTGGATGGATGGATGATGGATGGATGGATGATGGATGGCTCCGTGGATGGATGGATGGATGGATGGAGGGGTTGATGAATGGTTGGATGGATGGTTGGTTCAATGGCTCTGTGGATGGATGGATGGATGATGGATGGATGGATGGATGATGGATAGCTCTATGGATGGATGGTTGGTTGATGGCTCTGTGGATGGATGGATGATGGATGGCTCTGTGGATGGATGATGGATGGATGGAGGGGTTGATGAATGGTTGGATGGATGGTTGGTTCGATGGCTCTGTGGATGGATGGATGATGGATGATGGATGATGGATGGCTCTGTGGATGGATGGATGGATGGATGGATGGAGGGGTTGATGAATGGTTGGATGGATGGTTGGTTGGATGGCTCTGTGGATGGATGGATGATGGATGGCTCTGTGGATGGATGATGGATGGATGGAGGGGTTGATGAATGGTTGGATGGATGGTTGGTTCGATGGCTCTGTGGATGGATGGATGATGGATGGATGGATGATGGATGGCTCTGTGGATAGATGGATGGATGGATGGATGGGTTGATGAATGGTTGGATCGATGGTTGGTTGGATGGCTCTGTGGATGGATGGATGATGGATGGATGATGGATGGCTCTGTAGATGGATGGATGGATGGGTTGATGAATGGTTGGATCGATGGTTGGTTGGATGGCTCTGTGGATGGATGGATGATGGATGGCTCTGTGGATGGATGATGGATGGAGGGGTTGATGAATGGTTGGATGGATGGTTGGTTCGATGGCTCTGTGGATGGATGGATGATGGATGGGTGGATGATGGATGGCTCTGTGGATGGATGGATGGATGGATGGATGGAGGGGTTGATGAATGGTTGGATGGATGGTTGGTTCGATGGCTCTGTGGACGGATGGATGATGGATGGATGGATGGATGATGGATGGCTCTGTGGGTGGATGATGGATGGATGGAGGGGTTGATGAATGGTTGGATGGATGGTTGGTTTGATGGCTCTGTGGATGGATGGATAATGGATGGATGGATGATGGATGGCTCAGTGGATGGATGGATGGATGGATGGATGGATGGGTTGATGACTGGTTGGATGGATGGTTGGTTCGATGGCTCTGTGGATTGATGGATGATGGATGGCTCCGTGGATGGATGGATGGATGGATGGATGGAGGGGTTGATGAATGTTTGGATGGATGGTTGGTTGGATGGCTCTGTGGATGGATGGATGATGGATGGATGGTCTTACTTGGCGTAGGCCTTCTCCAGCAGGGCACTCCAGAACTCCGCCCCCTCAGCAGAGTGGACAAAGAGCAGCTCCCCGTCTTTCACCGGCAGACGGTCGTCGATCACCACGTCCACCCACTCCCCGAACTGCCAGAACTGAAGACAGAGAGACGGATGGACAGAAGGACAGACTGAGAGACGGATGGATGGACAGACAAACAGAAAGAGAGACAGGCAAATGGACAGACAGACAAAATCCAAAGTTTTTTTTCTTCTGGGGACAGAGATCATTTTAGGATAAAAGTTAGAGAATCTGTCATCAAATGCCTCCCAGCATGCCTGTTTGTCATGAAGGGCAGTGGGTGTGGCTTGTTGACAGGTAGACTTATCACCTGGAAGTGGAAAATGCCAGCATATTGATGGGTGAAGCTCTGGCCGTGAGGAACCACACGATGCAGCAGCCGTTCATTCAGCGTTAGAGAGCCAATTGCAGCAAGCAGCCAGCAGTCTCCTGGAAAAACACAGAACACATGCAATGAGGACACGTTCCACCTTAAAGTTCAGGGAACATCTGACCTGCTGCACATCGTCACAAACACATGGATCATGTTTTCATTCTCTCAGTTGGAAACACCTCATTTATTATAATTTTTCATTCATTCATTCAACCTTTATTTAGTCAGGTAAATCTTATTGAAACTCATAGGCTCATTTACGAAAGCGACCTGCTAAAACTAAAGAACGATGAACAGCAATGGTAGAATTTCCTTAAACAATAAACAATAGAAAACAAAAGAGAGAAAAAAACAAAAGAGAGAAATACATTTTTTTTTAACAAAGTATCAAAAAACTAGCAAAACATTATAAGGTAGACGTATAAAATCAAAGACAGGAACAAATCTGCATTGGTTTTTGCCAGGATTCCAACAGATTCTGAAAACCATTTAGAGAAGTCAAGGTCGAGAGCTTCAGATCTTTTTGTAAGATATTCCATGAAGCAGGAGCGGAGTAGGAGAAGGCCCTTTTTCCAAGTTCAGTCCTCACTGACGGAACACTGCAGGTAATCATGTCCTGAGAGCGCACACTGTAGCTGCACTCACGCAAAGACATGTAGGAGGAGATGTATGAGGGCAGCAAACCAAGAAGTGATTTAAAGATGAAAATGTACCAGTGGAAGAGTCTGCGTGAGGTTAATGATGTCCAGTTAACCAGTGAATACAGGGTGGTGGGTACGATAATCACAGCCAGTTATGAATCTTAGTGCACTGATAGACAACATCCAACATCCGCAGGGTGCTTGTAGGAGCATTCATGTAGTAGAGAATGTCACCATTCATTCAACCTTTATTTAGTCAGGTAAATCTTTTGAACCTCATGGGCTCATTTACGAAAGCGACCTGCTAAAACTAAAGTCAACCATAATCAATGGAGGGAAGGAAAGTCACAGATACAAGGCGTTTCCTAACATTCAGTGTTAGACATGATCTGTTTCTGAAAAAGAAACCCAGTTTAACTTTCAGTTTCTTCACTAGGTTTTCCACGTGGAGTTTAAAAGAGAGATGTGAATCGATCAGGATACCCAGATATTTATAGGAATCAACAAACTCAATAGGGACACCATTTGAAGATAAAATCAGAGGAGGATCTGCTGGAACCGCCTTCCTATTTGAAAAAAACATCCCTTTTGTTTTATCAGCATTTAGGACAAGTTTGAGACGGAACAAATCTGACTGGATGATGTCAAAAGCGGATTGCAGTAACTGGAAAGCCTTAGCTACTGTTTTAGCTCGGCAATAAACAACTGTATCATCAGCATAGAAATGTAAGGATGCATCAGGGATGCAGTGACCTACATTAGCTATGTAGATTGTAAAGAGAGTTGGTCCTAAAACTGAGCCTTGTGGTACACCATTTTTAACTGTTAAATAGCTGGAAGAAGTACCGTTATGTTGAACACATTGCCTCCGATTGGAAAGATAGTTAGAAAACCAACCGATGGTGTGATCAGAGAAACCGATTTCTGAGAGCTTATGACACAGGATGTTATGATCCACAGTGTCAAAAGCTTTAGACAGGTCTAAGAAAAGTGCAGCACAATAGTCCTTAGCATCCAATGCTTCAACAACATCATTCAGAACCTTCAGAGAAGCAGTTGTTGTGCTGTGTTTTTTCCTGAAACCAGATTGATGGAGAGGTAAGATGTTAAATGAGTCCAGATAATTTTTGATCTGAGAGTTTATCAGTTTTTCTTGAACCTTGGCTAAGATGCAGAGTTTAGAGATCGGTCGATAATTGTTCAGTGAGGTGGGGTCACCTCCCTTCAGCAAAGGAAGAACAAAGGCTGTTTTCCAAGCATCCGGAATGGTGTTTTGGCTTATGGATAGATTAAAGATGTGGGTCACAGGGACTGTGATGATATGAGCAGCCAGCCTTAAGAAATAAGGAGGAAGTTCATCTTGACCTGCAGATTTTTTAGGATCAAGATCATTTAACAGTTTATTTACCTCACTGACTGAGAACGGAGAAAAAGAGAATGTGTGATTAACAGATGGAGAAGGTGTGATTAACAGATGGTAATAATAATAATAATAATAATAATAATAATAATAATTTTATTTAAAAGCGCCTTTCAGGACACCCAAGGACACTTCACAGCAAGAAACAAAACAAACACAGTTGAAACATCAGTAGGAACAAATTGAAATATAGAATAAATAAAGAATATAAAATACAAAATAATAAAAATACATTTAGTAAAGTTAATGATAAGCGAGTCTAAAGAGATGTGTTTTCATAGCAGTCTTGAACAGAGAAAGGGAGGTGGTGTTTTGAAGGTCTGGCGGTAGAGCGTTCCAGAGGTGAGGGGCAGAGCAGGTGAAGGCCCTGCTCCCCATGGTGGAGAGGCGGGCAGAGGGTACATGGAGATGTAGCGAAGAGGAGGATCTGAGAGAGCGTGATGGGATGGAGATTTGTAGGAGGTCAGATAGATAAGGAGGGGCAAGGTTGTGGATAGATTTGAACGTGAGAAGTAGAATTTTGAAGATGATGCGTGATTTAACCGGGAGCCAGTGGAGCTGCTGCAGGACAGGAGTGATGTGGTTATAGTAGGAGGTTTGAGTGATGACACGGGCAGCTGAGTTCTGGACCATCTGTAACTTGTGGAGAGATTTGTTGGGGAGGCCATAGAGAAGGGAGTTGCAGTAATCGATACAGGAAGTCACAAGACTGTGCACAAGGATGGCTGTGGAGCGGGGTGTGAGAGAAGGACGGAGACGGTTAATATTTCGGAGGTGGAAATAGGCAGACCGAGGAACATTGTTCATGTGTGAAGTGAAGGAGAGAGTGGTGTCGAGGATGACACCGAAACTCTTGACCTGAGGGGAGGGGGATAGCAGAGAGTTGTTAAGGGGGACGAGAAGATGTTCTGATTTTGAAATAGAGTTTTTGGTACCAACAAGAATGATTTCTGTTTTGTTGCTGTTTAGTTGAAGGAAATTGTTAGAAAACCAGTGATTTAGCTCATTGAGACAGTCGGTGAGGATGGAGGGTGGGTGGGTGGAGTTAGGTTTTGATGACAAGTAGAGCTGTGTGTCATCAGCATAACAGTGGAAATGGACGCCGTATTTGCGGAAGATGTGACCTAGAGGAAGGAGGTAAATGATGAAGAGGAGGGGTCCGAGGACAGAGCCTTGGGGGACACCCGTGGAGACCGAGGAAGACTGGGAACGGAAGGATTTACTAGCAAGCTGAATGAATTGAGTGCGGTCGGAGAGATAAGAGTTGAACCAGTCTAATGGGGTACCTGAGATGTCAATAGAGGTTAGTCTGTTGAGGAGGATAGAATGACAGATGGTGTCGAAGGCAGAATTTAAATCAAGAAGAATGAGGATGGACAGAAGACCAGAGTCAGCAGCAAGAAGAAGGTCGTTAGTAATTTTTATTAGAGCTGGATAAAACACGATGGCAACAGAACCTCCTGCTGGTCAAACTCTGTTGTGTCGTCTGCTGAAAGAATGGACCAACCGTCTAATTCAGTTCAGTTTATTTCTGTAGCTCCAAGTCACAACAGAAGTCGTTTCAGGACACTGTCCAGAAACATTCACATACAGTACATTATAAAAGCCAATTAGTAAAAGTCATCTATCTATGGAAGCAGCAGATTGTGTTGAATCTTCACTTTATTACAGTCTCCCATTCTGAGCAAGCACAAAGGAGACAGTGGAAAGGAAAAACTCCCTTTTAACAGGAAGAAACCTCCAGTAGAACCAGGCTCAGGATGAGCAGCCAACAATAAGATCTGTAATACAAGATGGAGCTAGGTTGTTGAGAGCTTTGCATGTTAGAAGTAAGATTTTGAATTTAATTCTGAATTTGACAGGGAGCCAATAGAGAGAAGCTAAAACTGGAGAGTTATGATCTCTACTATCAACTCTCATTAAAACGCTGGCAGCAGCATTTTGGATCAACCGAAGACTTTCTAAGAAGTTTTTGGACACCCAATTAATATACAGTTCAGTCTAGACCAGGGGCGGCCGGCCAATAGGGGGGCGCTAGGGCGCTGCCCCACTGGAACTTCTGGACCATTTTACATTGAAGACTTAAAAAAATAAAAATGAAATAATAAAATAAAATATTTTGAAATATATGCATACAGTATATGTTTTTAGTTGTGTAGGATAAATATTTTAAGAGTAATGATGAGTTATATTGTTTGTTTCAAAAAATGTTTTCTGATTGGTGACGTCTTTCCTGTTATGAGGGCACATGAATCTTATCCATAGACTCTCGTTAATAATGGCGCATGCACAGTTATTCCACGACGTTACAAAACAATGGGAAGATGCTGGGCGCATATTTCAGCGCCCTGGACACGTCCAACGTGAGCTGTACCTACCATCATGTGCTTCCTGTTTTTATTTTTATTTTATTTTATTTTTTAGCTGGGAAATGAGCCATGCAGTGACTCAAGCAGGCTGGCTGCAGGTAGGAACTAGTGAGTTTTTTTTTCTTTGTTTTTTTGTGGAGTTAGGTTGCCAGCAGGTTATTATACAGTATTGGACTCTGATTTTAATTTGCTTATAAAAAAAAGGATCAAACATTAATAATTTTATATACTAAATGTCACTGGTGGTGTTTTACTGGACTCTGATGGCTATATTTATTTTAATTTGCTTATAAAAAAAAAGATCAAACATTAATAATTTTATATTCTAAATGTCACTGGTGGTGAACAAGACCCCGAGATACTTAAACTCCTCCACTTGGGGCAGGACCTCCTCCCCGACCTGGAGAGGGCATGCTACCCTTTTCCGGCTCAAGACCATGGCCTCGGATTTGGAGGAACTGATCCTCATCCCGGCCGCATCACACTCGGCTGCAAACCGCTCCAGCGAAAGCTGTAGATCACGATCTGATGAAGCCAATAGGACCACATCATCTGCAAAAAACAGAGAAGCGATTCTAAGGCCCTCTCCGGGTCGGGGAGGAGGTCCTGCATCAAGTGGAGGAGTTTAAGTATCTCGGGGTCTTGTTCACGAATGAGGGAAAACTGGAGCGTGAGATTGATAGGCGGATAGGTGCAGCATCCGCAGTGAAGCGGGCGCTGTACCGGTCTGTCGTGGTGAAGAGAGAGCTGAGTCAAAAGGCAAAGCTCTCAATTTACCGATCGATCTACGTTCCCACCCTCATCTATGGTCATGAGCTTTGGGTTGTGACCGAAAGAACGAGATCTCGGATACAAGCGGCTGAAATGAGTTTTCTCCGCAGGGTGTCTGGACTCTCCCTTAGAGATAGGGTGAGAAGCTCAGTCATCCGGGAGGGACTCAGAGTAGAGCCGCTGCTTCTCCACATCGAGAGGAGCCAGTTGAGGTGGCTCGGGCATCTGGTTAGGATGCCTCCTGGACGCCTCCCTGGTGAGGTGTTCCGGGCATGTCCCACCGGGAGGAGACCCAGAGGAAGACCCAGGACACGCTGGAGGGACTATGTTTCTCGGCTGGCCTGGGAACGCCTTGGGATTCCCCCAGAGGAGCTGCTCCAAGTGGCTGGGGAGAGGGAAGTCTGGGCCTCCCTACTTAGGCTGCTACCCCCGCGACCCGACCCCGGATAAGCGGACGAAAATGGATGGATGGATGGATGGATGTCACTGGTGGTGTTTTACTATTTCTTAACACTGTATTGATCTGGAGAATGAAAACAAAGCCTCTTGCAAGTAGAAATGCAGAAATGTTTTAATCTCACTTATTTTCCTTTCAATAATTTATATATCATTTATTTATTCATATACTTTTGTTTGGTCTTCGTTGTTTTAGTGAGTCAAATTGGTTCTTCTCATCCTGAGCATTTAATTGTTCTGTTGACCTTGTATTAATCTGCATTTGATTAAAAAAACACTACTGTATTTGAACTTGGAAAAAAAATTTTTTTTCATTTTTGAGAAATAGCCCCCCTGGTGGACATTTCAGGAGACGCCACTGCTCTAGACGTGATAAATTCATGGACCAAATTTTCTGCAACATTTTTAGACAAGATGTTTCTAATCTTGGCGATATTACGCAGGCGGAGGAAAGCAGTTCTGGTCATGTTTTTAACGTGGGGGTTAAAAGACATGTCCTGGTCAAAAATAACACCAAGGGTTTTAACATTAGAACTAGAGGCCAGATTAATGCCATCCAGAGGAAGTAAAAACTGCTAAATGTATTCCTAAGATGCTCAGGTCCAAAAACCACGACCTCAGTCTTGTCTGAGTTTAAAAGCAGAAAATTAAGAGTCATCCATGTTTTTATGTCTTTAAGACATGCATCCGCCCAACTAACTAACCAAAGAGCAGACTCTGACGTGAATGTTTTTGACTCCTGTAGTTCTGACCTTCATCTTCAGACCTGAACCTGATAATAACTTTAGATCATCTCAGGTTCCTGATTTAGGTCCATGTGACTGCATCTGTTAACTGGAACCCATTCAGATGTTTAGAGTCCTTCAGCTGTGGACTGTTGAAGAAGTCACCATTTAAAAATGTCCTGATAGGTTTGTGAATGCATCAGTCTTCCTGTCAGGGCTGACCTCAGAGCAGATGATGAGGATGCTGAATGCAGGAAGATGAGTTTGTGTTCCAGGAAATGTTAATGCAGCTGACAGAACATCAGCCGACTCCATTATCCTGAGGGTCCGCAGGGACTCGTTAGTGCTAGCAGCTAAAAAACATCAACAACATGAAGAGCTGCTGATGGAGTCTCCATCAGGCTGACGTCACAGATCAATCAATGGAGATGGCTAAAGTGGGTGGCTGTAGCTGAGTGGTTAGAGAAGTCATCCCCCAATGCGAGAGTTGGGGGTTCGATTCCACCAGCAGTCACATGCCAAAGTGTCCCTGGTCAAGACACTGAACCCATCATTGGCTCCGATGTGTGTCCCATCAGTGTATGAATGTGATAAAGCTCTGATTATTATTTGTATAGATCTAGTAGAGTGCTGTAAGAACGGGCAAATGAGGATACAGATTGTGTAAAGTGCTTTGAGTTGATAAAGCTCTGATTATTATTTGTATAGATCTAGTAGAGTGCTGTAAGAACGGGCAAATGAGGATACAGATTGTGTAAAGTGCTTTGAGTGTCTTGATAAGATAGAAAGTGCTCAGTACAGTCCATTTACCCATGAAGTGCTGCCTTCAGGTGCTTTCTGGAAATGACAGCTTCTAAGATGGTTGCTGATGGGTTCTGTCTGACTGCTGAGAGCTTCATCTACTCTGTTAGCTTTTCAATATTCTGGGCCCTCAGGGGCCACTGCATTAAACCGGTTCTGTTCTGGACCTGGCTGCATTAAACCAGGTCTGGTTCTGTTCTGGACCTGGCTGCATTAAACCAGGTCTGGTTTTGGTTCTGTTCTGGACGTCCCTGAATTAAACCAGGTCCAGAACAGAACCGGATCTGGTTTTAATGCAGTGAGGACTAGAACAGAACCAGACCTCGTTTAATGATTAAACCAGGTCTACAATATGCTCCATCCTGTTGAACAGCTAGAGTCCTCATCAGTCTAGAATGGGACAAAACCTCCAACAACAGGTCTCCTCAAGTCCTCTAAAACCTCCAAACAGCCAGTCTTCTCAGATCTTCCAAAACCTCCAACAACTTAGTTTTCTGCTTTTAAACTCAGACAAGACATAGGTGGTTTTTGGACCCGAGCATCTTAGGAATACATTTTTCAGTCTTTCACTTCCTCTAGATGGAATTAGTTTGGAATTACTTAATTATAATTAATTTGGTCTTAAGTTAAAAATCTTGGTATTTAAAAAAAAAAAATCAGAATATGTCTTTTAACCCCAACATTTAAAACATTACCAGAACCATTTTACCAGAACCGAGGGCAAATTGACCACATTTCCTCTCTCTGTTGCCGTCTTCACTGGCTCTACTCTACCTGTTTGTATTTGTAATTATTTCTATCATAACATGTGTTTTTTGTTTTTCATCCTATGGAAAGTACTGTCTGGAAACTTTTACTAATTGGCTTTTACTGTATAATGTTTTTATTCAGTGCCCTGAGACGACTTCTGCTGGGAGTTGGAGCTACAGAAATAAACTTATCTGAGCTGAAATGGATTTAAGTGGCTCCTGTTCTTATTACCGTAATGTTATATGTCCTGTTCTTAATAATTAATGCATTAATTATTAATTTTTCTATGGCTGGTTCGACTCACTCCATTTTGCTGCTGGTACCTCATACAAGAACAGAACCTCGTGAGCAGATCTTGGTACCACAGTCGGGTCATCAGTTGACGGCCACTGTCAGCCGGTAAAAGAACTGTATAAAAAACCTCCTCTAGTCTCTCCTTCAGTGGATCTGGACCAGCTCAGAGGCTCCTGCAGGTCCAGATAGAACATTTTGGTCTTCTGGACTCTAAACCTATAGACCGTTCTTGAGCAAACATCAGAACCTGTTGGCTGAACATGGAGAACCCGTGGAACCTTGAGAAACAGGTCACGTGACCTTTGACCTCCGCTGAAAGACTCACCCAGCGCTCCTTGACAGATGTCAGTCCTGGTGGCTCCGCCCACAATGAACTGAGGGTCCGCTGTCAGCTCCTGGAAGAGCCAATCAGAGACGAGCACTGTCAGGTAAGTAAACGAGAACACCTGGTCCTGCTCCAAACAGGAAGTAGAGACAGCCAGTCACAGTGCTTCAATTCAGGATGTAGAACAGCAGATTGTTTGTTTGTTTGTTTGTTTGTTTGTTTGTTTGTTTGTGTTAGACTGGACCCAAGGATGCAGACTCTTGAACAACTTTTAAATAAAAATAAAAATTATTGAGAAAACAAGGAACCAACGAGAACACATGGACAGGTGAGAGACAAATGTCCTGACTGAGGGGAACAAGCAAGAGACAAATGTCCTGACTGAGGGGGACAAGCAAGAGACAAATGTCCTGACTGAGGGGGACAAGCGAGAGACAAATGTCCTGACTGAGGGGGACAAGCAAGAGACAAATGTCCTGACTGAGGGGGACAGGTGAGAGACAAATGTCCTGACTGAGGGGGACAAGCAAGAGACAAATGTCCTGACTGAGGGGGACAGGTGAGAGACAAATGTCCTGACTGAGGGGGACAAGCAAGAGACAAATGTCCTGACTGAGGGGGACAAGCAAGAGACAAATGTCCTGACTGAGGGGGACAAGCAAGAGACAAATGTCCTGACTGAGGGGGACAAGCAAGAGACAAATGTCCTGACTGAGGGGGACAGGTGAGAGACAAATGTCCTGACTGAGGGGGACAAGCAAGAGACAAATGTCCTGACTGAGGGGGACAAGCAAGAGACAAATGTCCTGACTGAGGGGGACAAGCAAGAGACAAATGTCCTGACTGAGGGGGACAAGCAAGAGACAAATGTCCTGACTGAGGGGGACAAGCAAGAGACAAATGTCCTGACTGAGGGGGACAGGTGAGAGACAAATGTCCTGACTGAGGGGGACAAGCAAGAGACAAATGTCCTGACTGAGGGGGACAAGCAAGAGACAAATGTCCTGACTGAGGGGGACAGGTGAGAGACAAATGTCCTGACTGAGGGGGACAAGCAAGAGACAAATGTCCTGACTGAGGGGGACAAGCAAGAGACAAATGTCCTGACTGAGGGGGACAGGTGAGAGACAAATGTCCTGACTGAGGGGGACAAGCAAGAGACAAATGTCCTGACTGAGGGGGACAAGCAAGAGACAAATGTCCTGACTGAGGGGGACAAGCAAGAGACAAATGTCCTGACTGAGGGGGACAAGCAAGAGACAAATGTCCTGACTGAGGGGGACAAGCAGAGACAAATGTCCTGACTGAGGGGGACAAGCAAGAGACAAATGTCCTGACTGAGGGGGACAGGTGAGAGACAAATGTCCTGACTGAGGGGGACAAGCAAGAGACAAATGTCCTGACTGAGGGGGACAAGCAAGAGACAAATGTCCTGACTGAGGGGGACAGGTGAGAGACAAATGTCCTGACTGAGGGGGACAAGCAAGAGACAAATGTCCTGACTGAGGGGGACAGGTGAGAGACAAATGTCCTGACTGAGGGGGACAAGCAAGAGACAAATGTCCTGACTGAGGGGGACAAGCAAGAGACAAATGTCCTGACTGAGGGGGACAAGCAAGAGACAAATGTCCTGACTGAGGGGGACAAGCAAGAGACAAATGTCCTGACTGAGGGGGACAAGCAAGAGACAAATGTCCTGACTGAGGGGGACAGGTGAGAGACAAATGTCCTGACTGAGGGGGACAAGCAAGAGACAAATGTCCTGACTGAGGGGAACAGATGAAAGACAAAGATTGAACATAATAATAATAAAAAAACACAGCTCATATTAGTTAGTTAATTTGTTAGTTAGTGAGTTAGTTAATTTGTTAGTTAGTGAGTTAATTAATTTGTTAGTTAGTGAGTTAGTTAATT
Organism: Garcialebias charrua; assembly: GCA_038048925.1. NCBI lineage: Eukaryota > Metazoa > Chordata > Actinopteri > Cyprinodontiformes > Rivulidae > Garcialebias > Garcialebias charrua. The sequence goes on along the minus strand of JBBPBX010066626.1, from coordinate 2,405 downwards.
TATTAGTTAGTGAGTTAGTAAATTTGTTAGTGAGTGAGTTAGTTAATTTGTTAGTTAGTGAGTTAGTTAATGTGTTAGTTAGTGAGTGAGTTAATTTGTTAGTTAGTGAGTTAGTTAATTTGTTAGTTAGTTAGTGAGTGAGTTAATTTGTTAGTTAGTGAGTTAGTTAATTTATTAGTTAGTGAGTTAGTTAATTTGTTAGTTAGTGAGTGAGTTAATTTGTTAGTGAGTGAGTTAGTTAATTTGTTAGTTAGTGAGTGAGTTAATTTGTTAGTGAGTGAGTTAGTTAATTTGTTAGTTAGTGAGTGAGTTAATTTGTTAGTTAGTGAGTGAGTTAATTTGTTAGTTAGTGAGTTAGTTAATTTGTTAGTTAGTGAGTTAGTTAATTTATTAGTTAGTGAGTGAGTTAATTTGTTAGTGAGTGAGTTAGTTAATTTGTTAGTTAGTGAGTGAGTTAATTTGTTAGTGAGTTAGTTAATTTGTTAGTTAAAGAGAGTTAATTTGTTAGTGAGTGAGTTAGTTAATTTTTTAGTTAGTGAGTGAGTTAATTTGTTAGTTAGTGAGTTGGTTAATTTGTTAGTTAGTTAATTTGTTAGTGAGTGAGTTAGTTAATTTATTAGTTAGTGAGTTAGTAAATTTGTTAGTGAGTGAGTTAGTTAATTTGTTAGTTAGTGAGTGAGTTAATTTGTTAGTTAGTGAGTTAGTTAATTTGTTAGTTAGTGAGAGTTAATTTGTTAGTGAGTGAGTTAGTTAATTTTTTAGTTAGTGAGTGAGTTAATTTGTTAGTTTGTGAGTTAGTTAATTTGTTAGTGAGTTAGTTAGTTAATTTGTTAGTGAGTGAGTTAGTTAATTTATTAGTTAGTGAGTTAGTAAATTTGTTAGTGAGTGAGTTAGTTAATTTGTTAGTTAGTGAGTGAGTTAATTTGTTAGTGAGTGAGTTAGTTAATTTGTTAGTTAGTGAGTGAGTTAATTTGTTAGTTAGTGAGTGAGTTAATTTGTTAGTTAGTGAGTGAGTTAATTTGTTAGTTAGTGAGTGAGTTGATTTGTTAGTGAGTGAGTTAGTTAATTTGTTAGTGAGTGAGTAAGTTAATTTTTTAGTGAGTGAGTTAGTTAATTTGTTAGTTAGTGAGTGAGTTAATTTGTTAGTGAGTGAGTTAGTTAATTTGTTAGTGAGTGAGTTAGTTAATTTGTTAGTGAGTTAGTTAATTTGTTAGTGAGTGAGTTAGTTAATTTGTTAGTGAGTGAGTTAGTTAATTTGTTAGTGAGTGAGTGAGTTAATTTGTTAGTTAGTGAGTGAGTTAATTTGTTGTTAGTTAGTGAGTTAGTTAATTTGTTAGTGAGTGAGTTAGTTAATTTGTTAGTGAGTGATTTTGTTAATTTGTTAGTTAGTGAGTTAGTTAATGTGTTAGTTAGTGAGTTAGTTAATATGTTAGTTAGTGAGTTAGTTAATTTGTTAGTGAGTTAGTTAATTTGTTAGTTAGTGAGTTAGTTAATTTGTTAGTGAGTGAGTTAGTTAATTTGTTAGTGAGTGATTTAGTTAATTTGTTAGTTAGTGAGTTAGTTAATGTGTTAGTTAGTGAGTTAGTTAATATGTTAGTTAGTGAGTTAGTTAATTTGTTAGTGAGTTAGTTAATTTGTTAGTTAGTGAGTTAGTTAATTTGTTAGTTAGTGAGTTAGTTAATTTATTAGTTAGTGAGTTAGTAAATTTGTTAGTGAGTTAGTTAGTTAATTTGTTAGTTAGTGAGTTAGTTAATTTGTTAGTTAGTGAGAGTTAATTTGTTAGTGAGTGAGTTAGTTAATTTTTTAGTTAGTGGGTGAGTTAATTTGTTAGTTAGTGAGTTAGTTAATTTGTTAGTTAGTTAATTTGTTAGTGAGTGAGTTAGTTAATTTATTAGTTAGTGAGTTAGTAAATTTGTTAGTGAGTGAGTTAGTTAATTTGTTAGTTAGTGAGTGAGTTAATTTGTTAGTGAGTTAGTTAATTTGTTAGTTTGTGAGAGTTAATTTGTTAGTGAATGAGTTAGTTAATTTTTAGTTAGTGAGTGAGTTAATTTGTTAGTTAGTGAGTTAGTTAATTTGTTAGTGAGTTAGTTAGTTAATTTGTTAGTGAGTGAGTTAGTTAATTTATTAGTTAGTGAGTTAGTAAATTTGTTAGTGAGTGATTAGTTAATTTGTTAGTTAGTGAGTGAGTTAATTTGTTAGTGAGTTAGTTAGTTAATTTGTTAGTTAGTGAGTGAGTTAATTTGTTAGTTAGTGAGTGAGTCAATTTGTTAGTTAGTGAGTGAGTTAATTTGTTAGTGAGTGAGTGAGTTAATTTGTTAGTGAGTGAGTAAGTTAATTTGTTAGTGAGTGAGTTAGTTAATTTGTTAGTTAGTGAGTGAGTTAATTTGTTAGTGAGTTAGTTAATT
>JBBPBX010066625.1:0-19618 GCA_038048925.1 Garcialebias charrua | reverse complement strand
CGAGCTGGAGCTCGCGCGGTCGCCTCAATAAGGTCCGAGCGGCGCTAAGCTGCTTCGGGCCTCAATGCTGCTTGCAGCTTTAATTAGGCCCGAAGCAGCGAAGCTCTGCTGAAGGCCTATTGTAATCGCAGGATTTCTTCATTATTAGGCCCGAAGCAGCGAAGCTCTGCTGAAGGCCTATTGTAATCGCTCGATTTCTTCATTATTAGGCCCGAAGCAGCGAAGCTCTGCTGAAGGCCTATTGTAATCGCTCGATTTCTTCATTATTATTATTATTATTATTTTTCCGTCACTTCGCGCGGCCGTTTGGGGCCTTTAACATATTCAAAAACTCACCAAACTTCACCCAAAATTGTCCCCCAACGAAAATTTTATGATTCTGGTGTAATCGCAAGTGGGCGTGGCCTAACTGCTCAACAGCGCCCCCTAACGTGAGTTGGGGAAAACCGTAAGTCGTAGAGATCTGAAACTCGGTACATATGTAGATCTCCCCAATTCAAGAAAAAAAGTACATTGGAGGTACCCTCTAAAATGCACAGGTAGGCGGCCATTTTGGGTCAAAGGTCAAATTTTGGTCATTTTTCAGTTTTACTCATGTCGAACTTTGACGAACTCCTTCTCAGGCGTTCGACCTATCGGCTTCAAACTTGGTCAGAATGCAGTTAAGGCATGGGCCTTTAAAAGTTATCAAAAAAATTGACTTTTCGTATATGTTCAGGGGGCGTGGTGGAGCGGTGAACTTGGCGTACTCGCCGAAACAAACGAAACGCTATAACTTTGACATTTAAAGGTCTATTGACACCATGCTTTATCCTAGAATAATGAAACTTGGTACACATATGTATCTCATCAGGAGCTACAAAAAAGTCTCTTGGAGCAATGGTCCAAAGCCAACAGGAAGTCGGCCATTTTAGGTCAAAGTCACAATTTGGTCTATTTCATTTACGTCATATCTGAGCGAACTCGTCCTAGAGCTTTCGAGATCCAGGCGTCAAACTCGGTCAGCACTATCTTGAGGCATTGAAGGTCAAAAGTTATCAAAAGAATTTTTCTAAGTCAAAGCATGTGGGCGTGGCCTTAGGTCAAAGTCAAATTTGGTCTATTTCATTTACGTCATATCTGAGCGAACTCGTCCTAGAGCTTTCGAGATCCAGGGGTCAAACTCAGTCAGCACTATCTTGAGGCATTGAAGGTCAAAAGTTATCAAAAGAATTTTTCTATGTCAAAGCATGTGGGCGTGGCCAAGCCTCAAATCTGGCCATTTTCCATGAAACATCAATTACGTCATATCTGAGCGAACTCGTCCTAGAGCTTTCGAGATCCAGGCGTCAAACTCGGTCAGCACTATCTTGAGGCATTGAAGGTCAAAAGTTATCAAAAGAATTTTTCTATGTCAAAGCATGTGGGCGTGGCCAAGCCTCAAATCTGGCCATTCTCCATGAAACATCAAGCTAAAATAACTTCCTAATATAAGCTCCCAGCTACACCAAATTCACTAAGATCTATATTTATCCATCCCTCGACAGGACTGCAGTCCAATATGTAGTGGGCGTGGCCTGATTCTTCCAGAGCGCCCCCTAGAATTTAGTTTAAAAATCAGCCCCCAGCCATGCTTTATCCCAGAATTATGAAACGTGGTATACATGTGTAAATTGTCAGGACCTACAAAAAAGTCTCTTGGAACCCTGGTCCAAAACAAAAACAAAGTCGGCCATTTTGGGTCAAAGGTCATTTTCCGATGTTTTTGAATTACGTATTTAAACAAACTCCTCTTAGTGATTTTGAAGGATTGCCTTTAAACTTGGTTAACATGCCCTTAACACATTGGACAGTAAAAGTTATCAAAAGTTTGCGTTTTCGTTTATGCTAAAGGGGCGTGGCCAGGCCTCAAACTTGCGCTTCATGCGTCCCCTACATTATTTCTATAGTCCCATCTCAGTGATACATCATCCGATCTGAACCAGATTTATTGTGCATAATCAGTGAGACCTTGTGGACACATTGATATTGTTGTTTAACATATGACTCCAGAGCGCCCCCTAGATTATTCAAACTGTTATATCTCAGTGATACATCATCCGATCTGAACCAGATTTATTGTGCATCATCAGTGAGCCCTTGTGGACACATTGATATGGTGGGCTAACATTTGACTCAAGTGCGCCCCCTACATTATTTCTATAGTTATATCTCAGTGATACATCATCCGATCTGAACCAAATTTATTGTGAATAATCAGTGAGCCCTTGTGGACACATTGATAATGTGGTTTAACATATAACTCCATAGCGCCCCCTAGATTATTCAAACTGTTATATCTCAGTGAGACATCATCCGATCTGAACCAGATTTATTGTGTATCATCAGTGAGACCTTGTGGACACATTGATATTGTGGTTTAACATGTGACTCCAGAGCGCCCCCTAGATTATTCAAACTGTTATATCTCAGTGAGACATCATCCGATCTGAACCAGATTTATTGTGCGTGTGCACCCCTGGTGCGGAGTAGACACGAGAGACTTCGAAATGGCGACCGAGCGGACGAGCTGGAGCTCGCGCGGTCGCCTCAATAAGGTCCGAGCGGCGCTAAGCTGCTTCGGGCCTCAACGCCGCTTGCGGCTTTAATTATTATTATTATTCTTCTTCCGTCACTTCGCGCGGCCGTTTGGAGCCTTTAACATATTCAAAAACTCACCAAACTTCACCCAAAATTGTCCCCCAACGAAAATTTTATGAATCTGGTGTAATCGCAAGTGGGCGTGGCCTAACTGCTCAACAGCGCCCCCTAACGTGAGTTGGGGAAAACCGTAAGTCGTAGAGATCTGAAACTCGGAACATATGTAGATCTCCCCAATTCAAGAAAAAAAGTACATTGGGGGTACCCTCTAAAATGCACAGGTAGGCGGCCATTTTGGGTCAAAGGTCAAATTTTGGTCATTTTTCAGTTTTACTCATGTCGAACTTTGACGAACTCCTTCTCAGGCGTTCGACCTATCGGCTTCAAACTTGGTCAGAATGCAGTTAAGGCATGGGCCTTTAAAAGTTATCAAAAAAATTGACTTTTCGTATATGTTCAGGGGGCGTAGTGGAGCGGTGAACTTGGCGTACTCGCCGAAACAAACGAAACGCTATAACTTTGACATTTAAAGGTCTATTGACACCATGCTTTATCCTAGAATAATGAAACTTGGTACACATATGTATCTCATCAGGAGCTACAAAAAAGTCTCTTGGAGCAATGGTCCAAAGCCAACAGGAAGTCGGCCATTTTAGGTCAAAGTCACAATTTGGTCTATTTCATTTACGTCATATCTGAGCGAACTCGTCCTAGAGCTTTCGAGATCCAGGCGTCAAACTCGGTCAGCACTATCTTGAGGCATTGAAGGTCAAAAGTTATCAAAAGAATTTTTCTAAGTCAAAGCATGTGGGCGTGGCCTTAGGTCAAAGTCAAATTTGGTCTATTTCATTTACGTCATATCTGAGCGAACTCGTCCTAGAGCTTTCGAGATCCAGGGGTCAAACTCAGTCAGCACTATCTTGAGGCATTGAAGGTCAAAAGTTATCAAAAGAATTTTTCTATGTCAAAGCATGTGGGCGTGGCCAAGCCTCAAATCTGGCCATTTTCCATGAAACATCAATTACGTCATATCTGAGCGAACTCGTCCTAGAGCTTTCGAGATCCAGGCGTCAAACTCGGTCAGCACTATCTTGAGGCATTGAAGGTCAAAAGTTATCAAAAGAATTTTTCTATGTCAAAGCATGTGGGCGTGGCCAAGCCTCAAATCTGGCCATTCTCCATGAAACATCAAGCTAAAATAACTTCCTAATATAAGCTCCCAGCTACACCAAATTCACTAAGATCTATATTTATCCATCCCTCGACAGGACTGCAGTCCAATATGTAGTGGGCGTGGCCTGATTCTTCCAGAGCGCCCCCTAGAATTTAGTTTAAAAATCAGCCCCCAGCCATGCTTTATCCCAGAATTATGAAACGTGGTATACATGTGTAAATTGTCAGGACCTACAAAAAAGTCTCTTGGAACCCTGGTCCAAAACAAAAACAAAGTCGGCCATTTTGGGTCAAAGGTCATTTTCCGATGTTTTTGAATTGCGTATTTAAACAAACTCCTCTTAGTGATTTTGAAGGATTGCCTTTAAACTTGGTTAACATGCCCTTAACACATTGGACAGTAAAAGTTATCAAAAGTTTGCGTTTTCGTTTATGCTAAAGGGGCGTGGCCAGGCCTCAAACTTGCGCTTCATGCGTCCCCTACATTATTTCTATAGTCCCATCTCAGTGATACATCATCCGATCTGAACCAGATTTATTGTGCATAATCAGTGAGACCTTGTGGACACATTGATATTGTTGTTTAACATATGACTCCAGAGCGCCCCCTAGATTATTCAAACTGTTATATCTCAGTGATACATCATCCGATCTGAACCAGATTTATTGTGCATCATCAGTGAGCCCTTGTGGACACATTGATATGGTGGGCTAACATTTGACTCAAGTGCGCCCCCTACATTATTTCTATAGTTATATCTCAGTGATACATCATCCGATCTGAACCAAATTTATTGTGAATAATCAGTGAGCCCTTGTGGACACATTGATAATGTGGTTTAACATATAACTCCATAGCGCCCCCTAGATTATTCAAACTGTTATATCTCAGTGAGACATCATCCGATCTGAACCAGATTTATTGTGTATCATCAGTGAGACCTTGTGGACACATTGATATTGTGGTTTAACATGTGACTCCAGAGCGCCCCCTAGATTATTCAAACTGTTATATCTCAGTGAGACATCATCCGATCTGAACCAGATTTATTGTGCGTGTGCACCCCTGGTGCGGAGTAGACACGAGAGACTTCGAAATGGCGACCGAGCGGACGAGCTGGAGCTCGCGCGGTCGCCTCAATAAGGTCCGAGCGGCGCTAAGCTGCTTCGGGCCTCAACGCCGCTTGCGGCTTTAATTATTATTATTATTATTATTCTTCTTTTTCCGTCACTTCGCGCGGCCGTTTGGGGCCTTTAACATATTCAAAAACTCACCAAACTTCACCCAAAATTGTCCCCCAACGAAAATTTTATGAATCTGGTGTAATCGCAAGTGGGCGTGGCCTAACTGCTCAACAGCGCCCCCTAACGTGAGTTGGGGAAAACCGTAAGTCGTAGAGATCTGAAACTCGGAACATATGTAGATCTCCCCAATTCAAGAAAAAAAGTACATTGGGGGTACCCTCTAAAATGCACAGGTAGGCGGCCATTTTGGGTCAAAGGTCAAATTTTGGTCATTTTTCAGTTTTACTCATGTCGAACTTTGACGAACTCCTTCTCAGGCGTTCGACCTATCGGCTTCAAACTTGGTCAGAATGCAGTTAAGGCATGGGCCTTTAAAAGTTATCAAAAAAATTGACTTTTCGTATATGTTCAGGGGGCGTGGTGGAGCGGTGAACTTGGCGTACTCGCCGAAACAAACGAAACGCTATAACTTTGACATTTAAAGGTCTATTGACACCATGCTTTATCCTAGAATAATGAAACTTGGTACACATATGTATCTCATCAGGAGCTACAAAAAAGTCTCTTGGAGCAATGGTCCAAAGCCAACAGGAAGTCGGCCATTTTAGGTCAAAGTCACAATTTGGTCTATTTCATTTACGTCATATCTGAGCGAACTCGTCCTAGAGCTTTCGAGATCCAGGCGTCAAACTCGGTCAGCACTATCTTGAGGCATTGAAGGTCAAAAGTTATCAAAAGAATTTTTCTAAGTCAAAGCATGTGGGCGTGGCCTTAGGTCAAAGTCAAATTTGGTCTATTTCATTTACGTCATATCTGAGCGAACTCGTCCTAGAGCTTTCGAGATCCAGGGGTCAAACTCAGTCAGCACTATCTTGAGGCATTGAAGGTCAAAAGTTATCAAAAGAATTTTTCTATGTCAAAGCATGTGGGCGTGGCCAAGCCTCAAATCTGGCCATTTTCCATGAAACATCAATTACGTCATATCTGAGCGAACTCGTCCTAGAGCTTTCGAGATCCAGGCGTCAAACTCGGTCAGCACTATCTTGAGGCATTGAAGGTCAAAAGTTATCAAAAGAATTTTTCTATGTCAAAGCATGTGGGCGTGGCCAAGCCTCAAATCTGGCCATTCTCCATGAAACATCAAGCTAAAATAACTTCCTAATATAAGCTCCCAGCTTCACCAAACTCACTGACATCGATCCTTGTTCACCCCCCTGCAGGATTCCATTGTAATAATTGGTGGGCGTGGCCTAATTCCTCAACAGCACCCTCTAGAATATTTAAAAAAAACAGCCCCCAGCCATGCTTTATCCCAGAATAATGAAACTTGGTACACATGTGTATCTCATCAGGAGCTACAAAAAAGTCTCTTGGAGCAATGGTCCAAAGCCAACAAGAAGTCGGCCATTTTGGGTCAAAGGTCATTTTCCAATGTTTTTGAATTGCGTATTTAAACAAACTCCTCTTAGGGATTTTGAAGGATTGCATTTAAACTTGGTTAACATGCCCTTAACACATTGGACAGTAAAAGTTATCAAAAGTTTGCGTTTTCGTTTATGCTAAAGGGGCGTGGCCAGGCCTCAAACTTGCGCTTCATGCGTCCCCTACATTATTTCTATAGTCCCATCTCAGTGATACATCATCCGATCTGAACCAGATTTATTGTGCATAATCAGTGAGACCTTGTGGACACATTGATATTGTTGTTTAACATATGACTCCAGAGCGCCCCCTAGATTATTCAAACTGTTATATCTCAGTGATACATCATCCGATCTGAACCAGATTTATTGTGCATCATCAGTGAGCCCTTGTGGACACATTGATATGGTGGGCTAACATTTGACTCAAGTGCGCCCCCTACATTATTTCTATAGTTATATCTCAGTGATACATCATCCGATCTGAACCAGATTTACTGTGCATCATCAATGAGCCCTTGTGGACACATTGATATGGTGGGCTAACATTTAACTCAAGTGCGCCCCCTACATTATTTCTACAGTTATATCTCAGTAATACATCATCCGATCTGAACCAGATTTATTGTGCATAATCAGTGAGCCCTTGTGGACACATTGATATTGTTGTTTAACATATGACTCCAGAGCGCCCCCTAGATTATTCAAACTGTTATATCTTAGTGATACATCATCCGATCTGAACCAGATTTATTGTGCATCATCAGTGAGCCCTTGTGGACACATTGATATGGTGGGCTAACATTTGACTCAAGTGCGCCCCCTACATTATTTCTATAGTTATATCTCAGTGAGACATCATCCGATCTGAACCAGATTTATTGTGTATCATCAGTGAGACCTTGTGGACACATTGATATTGTGGTTTAACATGTGACTCCAGAGCGCCCCCTAGATTATTCAAACTGTTATATCTCAGTGAGACATCATCCGATCTGAACCAGATTTATTGTGCGTGTGCACCCCTGGTGCGGAGTAGACACGAGAGACTTCGAAATGGCGACCGAGCGGACGAGCTGGAGCTCGCGCGGTCGCCTCAATAAGGTCCGAGCGGCGCTAAGCTGCTTCGGGCCTCAACGCCGCTTGCGGCTTTAATTAGGCCCGAAGCAGCGAAGCTCTGCTGAAGGCCTATTGTAATCGCAGGATTTCTTCATTATTATTATTATTATTCTTCTTCTTTTTCCGTCACTTCGCGCGGCCGTTTGGGGCCTTTAACATATTCAAAAACTCACCAAACTTCACCCAAAATTGTCCCCCAACTAAAATTTTATGATTCTGGTGTAATCGCAAGTGGGCGTGGCCTAACTGCTCAACAGCGCCCCCTAACGTGAGTTGGGGAAAACCGTAAGTCGTACAGATCTGAAACTCGGTACATATGTAGATCTCCCCAATTCAAGAAAAAAAGTACATTGGAGGTACCCTCTAAAATGCACAGGTAGGCGGCCATTTTGGGTCAAAGGTCAAATTTTGGTCATTTTTCAGTTTTACTCATGTCGAACTTTGACGAACTCCTTCTCAGGCGTTCGACCTATCGGCTTCAAACTTGGTCAGAATGCAGTTAAGGCATGGGCCTTTAAAAGTTATCAAAAAAATTGACTTTTCGTATATGTTCAGGGGGCGTGGTGGAGCGGTGAACTTGGCGTACTCGCCGAAACAAACGAAACGCTATAACTTTGACATTTAAAGGTCTATTGACACCATGCTTTATCCTAGAATAATGAAACTTGGTACACATGTGTATCTCATCAGGAGCTACAAAAAAGTCTCTTGGAGCAATGGTCCAAAGCCAACAGGAAGTCGGCCATTTTAGGTCAAAGTCACAATTTGGTCTATTTCATTTACGTCATATCTGAGCGAACTCGTCCTAGAGCTTTCGAGATCCAGGCATCAAACTCGGTCAGCACTATCTTGAGGCATTGAAGGTCAAAAGTTATCAAAAGAATTTTTCTATGTCAAAGCATGTGGGCGTGGCCTTAGGTCAAAGTCACAATTTGGTCTATTTCATTTACGTCATATCTGAGCGAACTCGTCCTAGAGCTTTCGAGATCCAGGCGTCAAACTCGGTCAGCACTATCTTGAGGCATTGAAGGTCAAAAGTTATCAAAATAATTTTTCTATGTCAAAGCATGTGGGCGTGGCCAAGCCTCAAATCTGGCCATTCTCCATGAAACATCAAGCTAAAATAACTTCCTAATAGAAGCTCCCAGCTACACCAAATTCACTAAGATCTATATTTATCCATCCCTCGACAGGACTGCAGTCCAATATGTAGTGGGCGTGGCCTGATTCTTCCAGAGCGCCCCCTAGAATTTAGTTTAAAAATCAGCCCCCAGCCATGCTTTATCCCAGAATTATGAAACGTGGTATACATGTGTAAATTATCAGGACCTACAAAAAAGTCTCTTGGAACCCTGGTCCAAAACAAAAACAAAGTCGGCCATTTTGGGTCAAAGGTCATTTTCCGATGTTTTTGAATTTCGTATTTAAACAAACACCTCTAAGGGTAATAGGGGCCACGACCAATACATCCCTATGGGGTTTTTAAGTGACCCCTCCATTTTGACTATTGGGACCCCCGTAACTTCCCGAAACCCACCCCCGGGGCTCTAGGGCGTCCCCCTTGTGGTCAAAAATGGTATTACATGAAATTTTTGCAAAAGTGTTTTTTTTGGGTCCCGTGCGCGTGGGTGGTTTGTCTCAAGGGTCCATAGGCCCCTGTGACATTCTTGTGGCCCTTACAGTTTTTTGGTCACCACTTCCCAGAGGAAGGTTGCACAGACCCAGGTGAAGTATCGTTACGCTCGGGGTGACCTTCCGGACGACATATATCAAGCTCAAAGATCTGGGTTGATGGGAAATTTTTTGACCTCTCGGATCCTCACCAAATTTTACAGACTTGTTCGGCTCTGCGTGGTGACCATCTCACCCAAATTTGGGATCTCTAGGTCAAAAGGGCGCCGAACGGGCACAAAGACCCCCCTCGTGACCTTTACCGTGACCTTGCCACCATTTCGCGTAGGAAGGTCCTTCGGACGCAGCGGAGGTATCGTTGCGCTCGGGGTGACCCCCCGGACGACATATGTCAAGCTCAAAGGCCTTGGTCGATTTAAAAAAATTTGACCTCTCGGACCCTCACCAAATTTTACACACTTGTTCGGCTCAGCGTGGTGACCATCTCACCCAAATTTGGGATCTCTAGGTCAAAAGGGCGCCAAACGGGCACAAAGACCCCCTCGTGACCTCTACCGTGACCTTGCCGCCATTTCGCGTAGGAAGGTCGTACAGACCCAACGGAGGTATCGTTGCGCTCAGGGTGAACCCCCAGACGACATATGTCAAGCTCAAAGGCCTCGGTCAATGTAAAATTTTTGGCCTGCTGAAGGTCACGGAGGTACTCTCCAAGCACTCACCGGGCAGGGGAACGGTTCACGAGGGCGACTCGGACGTCATCGCGTTCGGCCCATTTTGAAGGATTGCCTTTAAACTTGGTTAACATTCCCTTAAAACATTGGACAGTAAAAGTTATCAAAAGTTTGCGTTTTCATTTATGCTAAAGGGGCGTGGCCAGGCCTCAAACTTGCGCTTCATGCGTCCCCTACATTATTTCTATAGTCCCATCTCAGTGATACATCATCCGATCTGAACCAGATTTATTGTGCATAATCAGTGAGACCTTGTGGACACATTGATATTGTTGTTTAACATATGACTCCAGAGCGCCCCCTAGATTATTCAAACTGTTATATCTCAGTGATACATCATCCGATCTGAACCAGATTTATTGTGCATCATCAGTGAGCCCTTGTGGACACATTGATATGGTGGGCTAACATTTGACTCAAGTGCGCCCCCTACATTATTTCTATAGTTATATCTCAGTGATATATCATCCGATCTGAACCAAATTTATTGTGAATAATCAGTGAGCCCTTGTGGACACATTGATATTGTGGTTTAACATATAACTACATAGCGCCCCCTAGATTATTCAAACTGTTCTATCTCAGTGAGACATCATCCGATCTGAACCAGATTTATCGTGTATCATCAGTGAGACCTTGTGGACACATTGATATTGTGGTTTAACATGTGACTCCAGAGCGCCCCCTAGATTATTCAAACTGTTATATCTCAGTGAGACATCATCTGATCTGAACCAGATTTATTGTGCGTGTGCACCCCTGGTGCGGAGTAGACACGAGAGACTTCGAAATGGCGACCGAGCGGACGAGCTGGAGCTCGCGCGGTCGCCTCAATAAGGTCCGAGCGGCGCTAAGCTGCTTCGGGCCTCAATGCTGCTTGCAGCTTTAATTAGGCCCGAAGCAGCGAAGCTCTGCTGAAGGCCTATTGTAATCGCAGGATTTCTTCATTATTAGGCCCGAAGCAGCGAAGCTCTGCTGAAGGCCTATTGTAATCGCTCGATTTCTTCATTATTAGGCCCGAAGCAGCGAAGCTCTGCTGAAGGCCTATTGTAATCGCTCGATTTCTTCATTAGGCCCGAAGCAGCGAAGCTCTGCTGAAGGCCTATTGTAATCGCAGGATTTCTTCATTATTATTAGGCCCGAAGCAGCGAAGCTCTGCTGAAGGCCTATTGTAATCGCAGGATTTCTTCATTATTAGGCCCGAAGCAGCGAAGCTCTGCTGAAGGCCTATTGTAATCGCTCGATTTCTTCATTATTATTAGGCCCGAAGCAGCGAAGCTCTGCTGAAGGCCTATTGTAATCGCAGGATTTCTTCATTATTATTATTATTATTCTTCTTCTTTTTCCGTCACTTCGCGCGGCCGTTTGGGGCCTTTAACATATTCAAAAACTCACCAAACTTCACCCAAAATTGTCCCCCAACGAAAATTTTATGAATCTGGTGTAATCGCAAGTGGGCGTGGCCTAACTGCTCAACAGCGCCCCCTAACGTGAGTTGGGGAAAACCGTAAGTCGTAGAGATCTGAAACTCGGTACATATGTAGATCTCCCCAATTCAAGAAAAAAAGTACATTGGGGGTACCCTCTAAAATGCACAGGTAGGCGGCCATTTTGGGTCAAAGGTCAAATTTTGGTCATTTTTCAGTTTTACTCATGTCGAACTTTGACGAACTCCTTCTCAGGCGTTCGACCTATCGGCTTCAAACTTTGTCAGAATGCAGTTAAGGCATGGGCCTTTAAAAGTTATCAAAAAAATTGACTTTTCGTATATGTTCAGGGGGCGTGGTGGAGCGGTGAACTTGGCGTACTCGCCGAAACAAACGAAACGCTATAACTTTGACATTTAAAGGTCTATTGACACCATGCTTTATCCTAGAATAATGAAACTTGGTACACATATGTATCTCATCAGGAGCTACAAAAAAGTCTCTTGGAGCAATGGTCCAAAGCCAACAGGAAGTCGGCCATTTTAGGTCAAAGTCACAATTTGGTCTATTTCATTTACGTCATATCTGAGCGAACTCGTCCTAGAGCTTTCGAGATCCAGGCGTCAAACTCGGTCAGCACTATCTTGAGGCATTGAAGGTCAAAAGTTATCAAAAGAATTTTTCTAAGTCAAAGCATGTGGGCGTGGCCTTAGGTCAAAGTCAAATTTGGTCTATTTCATTTACGTCATATCTGAGCGAACTCGTCCTAGAGCTTTCGAGATCCAGGGGTCAAACTCGGTCAGCACTATCTTGAGGCATTGAAGGTCAAAAGTTATCAAAAGAATTTTTCTATGTCAAAGCATGTGGGCGTGGCCAAGCCTCAAATCTGGCCATTTTCCATGAAACATCAATTACGTCATATCTGAGCGAACTCGTCCTAGAGCTTTCGAGATCCAGGCGTCAAACTCGGTCAGCACTATCTTGAGGCATTGAAGGTCAAAAGTTATCAAAAGAATTTTTCTATGTCAAAGCATGTGGGCGTGGCCTAGGTCAAATTGGCCATTTTGTCTATTTCATTTACGTCATATCTGAGCGAACTCGTCCTAGAGCTTTCGAGATCCAGGCGTCAAACTCGGTCAGCACTATCTTGAGGCATTGAAGGTCAAAAGTTATCAAAAGAATTTTTCTATGTCAAAGCATGTGGGCGTGGCCAAGCCTCAAATCTGGCCATTCTCCATGAAACATCAAGCTAAAATAACTTCCTAATATAAGCTCCCAGCTACACCAAATTCACTAAGATCTATATTTATCCATCCCTCGACAGGACTGTAGTCCAATATGTAGTGGGCGTGGCCTGATTCTTCCAGAGCGCCCCCTAGAATTTAGTTTAAAAATCAGCCCCCAGCCATGCTTTATCCCAGAATTATGAAACGTGGTATACATGTGTAAATTGTCAGGACCTACAAAAAAGTCTCTTGGAACCCTGGTCCAAAACAAAAACAAAGTCGGCCATTTTGGGTCAAAGGTCATTTTCCGATGTTTTTGAATTGCGTATTTAAACAAACTCCTCTTAGTGATTTTGAAGGATTGCCTTTAAACTTGGTTAACATTCCCTTAACACATTGGACAGTAAAAGTTATCAAAAGTTTGCGTTTTCGTTTATGCTAAAGGGACGTGGCCAGGCCTCAAACTTGCGCTTCATGCGTCCCCTACATTATTTCTATAGTCCCATCTCAGTGATACATCATCCGATCTGAACCAGATTTATTGTGCATAATCAGTGAGACCTTGTGGACACATTGATATTGTTGTTTAACATATGACTCCAGAGCGCCCCCTAGATTATTCAAACTGTTATATCTCAGTGATACATCATCCGATCTGAACCAGATTTATTGTGCATCATCAGTGAGCCCTTGTGGACACATTGATATGGTGGGCTAACATTTGACTCAAGTGCGCCCCCTACATTATTTCTATAGTTATATCTCAGTGATATATCATCCGATCTGAACCAAATTTATTGTGAATAATCAGTGAGCCCTTGTGGACACATTGATATTGTGGTTTAACATATAACTCCATAGCGCCCCCTAGATTATTCAAACTGTTCTATCTCAGTGAGACATCATCCGATCTGAACCAGATTTATTGTGTATCATCAGTGAGACCTTGTGGACACATTGATATTGTGGTTTAACATGTGACTCCAGAGCGCCCCCTAGATTATTCAAACTGTTATATCTCAGTGAGACATCATCTGATCTGAACCAGATTTATTGTGCGTGTGCACCCCTGGTGCGGAGTAGACACGAGAGACTTCGAAATGGCGACCGAGCGGACGAGCTGGAGCTCGCGCGGTCGCCTCAATAAGGTCCGAGCGGCGCTAAGCTGCTTCGGGCCTCAATGCTGCTTGCGGCTTTAATTAGGCCCGAAGCAGCGAAGCTCTGCTGAAGGCCTATTGTAATCGCTCGATTTCTTCATTATTATTATTATTATTATTTTTCCGTCACTTCGCGCGGCCGTTTGGGGCCTTTAACATATTCAAAAACTCACCAAACTTCACCCAAAATTG
The DNA here is from genome assembly GCA_038048925.1 of Garcialebias charrua. Taxonomy (NCBI): domain Eukaryota; kingdom Metazoa; phylum Chordata; class Actinopteri; order Cyprinodontiformes; family Rivulidae; genus Garcialebias; species Garcialebias charrua. The sequence continues at coordinate 5,676 of JBBPBX010066625.1, read as the reverse complement.
TCCCCCAACGAAAATTTTATGAATCTGGTGTAATCGCAAGTGGGCGTGGCCTAACTGCTCAACAGCGCCCCCTAACGTGAGTTGGGGAAAACCGTAAGTCGTAGAGATCTGAAACTCGGTACATATGTAGATCTCCCCAATTCAAGAAAAAAAGTACATTGGGGGTACCCTCTAAAATGCACAGGTAGGCGGCCATTTTGGGTCAAAGGTCAAATTTTGGTCATTTTTCAGTTTTACTCATGTCGAACTTTGACGAACTCCTTCTCAGGCGTTCGACCTATCGGCTTCAAACTTGGTCAGAATGCAGTTAAGGCATGGGCCTTTAAAAGTTATCAAAAAAATTGACTTTTCGTATATGTTCAGGGGGCGTAGTGGAGCGGTGAACTTGGCGTACTCGCCGAAACAAACGAAACGCTATAACTTTGACATTTAAAGGTCTATTGACACCATGCTTTATCCTAGAATAATGAAACTTGGTACACATATGTATCTCATCAGGAGCTACAAAAAAGTCTCTTGGAGCAATGGTCCAAAGCCAACAGGAAGTCGGCCATTTTAGGTCAAAGTCACAATTTGGTCTATTTCATTTACGTCATATCTGAGCGAACTCGTCCTAGAGCTTTCGAGATCCAGGCGTCAAACTCGGTCAGCACTATCTTGAGGCATTGAAGGTCAAAAGTTATCAAAAGAATTTTTCTAAGTCAAAGCATGTGGGCGTGGCCTTAGGTCAAAGTCAAATTTGGTCTATTTCATTTACGTCATATCTGAGCGAACTCGTCCTAGAGCTTTCGAGATCCAGGGGTCAAACTCAGTCAGCACTATCTTGAGGCATTGAAGGTCAAAAGTTATCAAAAGAATTTTTCTATGTCAAAGCATGTGGGCGTGGCCAAGCCTCAAATCTGGCCATTTTCCATGAAACATCAATTACGTCATATCTGAGCGAACTCGTCCTAGAGCTTTCGAGATCCAGGCGTCAAACTCGGTCAGCACTATCTTGAGGCATTGAAGGTCAAAAGTTATCAAAAGAATTTTTCTATGTCAAAGCATGTGGGCGTGGCCAAGCCTCAAATCTGGCCATTCTCCATGAAACATCAAGCTAAAATAACTTCCTAATATAAGCTCCCAGCTACACCAAATTCACTAAGATCTATATTTATCCATCCCTCGACAGGACTGCAGTCCAATATGTAGTGGGCGTGGCCTGATTCTTCCAGAGCGCCCCCTAGAATTTAGTTTAAAAATCAGCCCCCAGCCATGCTTTATCCCAGAATTATGAAATGTGGTATACATGTGTAAATTGTCAGGACCTACAAAAAAGTCTCTTGGAACCCTGGTCCAAAACAAAAACAAAGTCGGCCATTTTGGGTCAAAGGTCATTTTCCGATGTTTTTGAATTGCGTATTTAAACAAACTCCTCTTAGTGATTTTGAAGGATTGCCTTTAAACTTGGTTAACATGCCCTTAACACATTGGACAGTAAAAGTTATCAAAAGTTTGCGTTTTCGTTTATGCTAAAGGGGCGTGGCCAGGCCTCAAACTTGCGCTTCATGCGTCCCCTACATTATTTCTATAGTCCCATCTCAGTGATACATCATCCGATCTGAACCAGATTTATTGTGCATAATCAGTGAGACCTTGTGGACACATTGATATTGTTGTTTAACATATGACTCCAGAGCGCCCCCTAGATTATTCAAACTGTTATATCTCAGTGATACATCATCCGATCTGAACCAGATTTATTGTGCATCATCAGTGAGCCCTTGTGGACACATTGATATGGTGGGCTAACATTTGACTCAAGTGCGCCCCCTACATTATTTCTATAGTTATATCTCAGTGATACATCATCCGATCTGAACCAAATTTATTGTGAATAATCAGTGAGCCCTTGTGGACACATTGATAATGTGGTTTAACATATAACTCCATAGCGCCCCCTAGATTATTCAAACTGTTATATCTCAGTGAGACATCATCCGATCTGAACCAGATTTATTGTGTATCATCAGTGAGACCTTGTGGACACATTGATATTGTGGTTTAACATGTGACTCCAGAGCGCCCCCTAGATTATTCAAACTGTTATATCTCAGTGAGACATCATCCGATCTGAACCAGATTTATTGTGCGTGTGCACCCCTGGTGCGGAGTAGACACGAGAGACTTCGAAATGGCGACCGAGCGGACGAGCTGGAGCTCGCGCGGTCGCCTCAATAAGGTCCGAGCGGCGCTAAGCTGCTTCGGGCCTCAACGCCGCTTGCGGCTTTAATTATTATTATTATTATTTTTCCGTCACTTCGCGCGGCCGTTTGGGGCCTTTAACATATTCAAAAACTCACCAAACTTCACCCAAAATTGTCCCCCAACGAAAATTTTATGAATCTGGTGTAATCGCAAGTGGGCGTGGCCTAACTGCTCAACAGCGCCCCCTAACGTGAGTTGGGGAAAACCGTAAGTCGTAGAGATCTGAAACTCGGAACATATGTAGATCTCCCCAATTCAAGAAAAAAAGTACATTGGGGGTACCCTCTAAAATGCACAGGTAGGCGGCCATTTTGGGTCAAAGGTCAAATTTTGGTCATTTTTCAGTTTTACTCATGTCGAACTTTGACGAACTCCTTCTCAGGCGTTCGACCTATCGGCTTCAAACTTGGTCAGAATGCAGTTAAGGCATGGGCCTTTAAAAGTTATCAAAAAAATTGACTTTTCGTATATGTTCAGGGGGCGTAGTGGAGCGGTGAACTTGGCGTACTCGCCGAAACAAACGAAACGCTATAACTTTGACATTTAAAGGTCTATTGACACCATGCTTTATCCTAGAATAATGAAACTTGGTACACATATGTATCTCATCAGGAGCTACAAAAAAGTCTCTTGGAGCAATGGTCCAAAGCCAACAGGAAGTCGGCCATTTTAGGTCAAAGTCACAATTTGGTCTATTTCATTTACGTCATATCTGAGCGAACTCGTCCTAGAGCTTTCGAGATCCAGGCGTCAAACTCGGTCAGCACTATCTTGAGGCATTGAAGGTCAAAAGTTATCAAAAGAATTTTTCTAAGTCAAAGCATGTGGGCGTGGCCTTAGGTCAAAGTCAAATTTGGTCTATTTCATTTACGTCATATCTGAGCGAACTCGTCCTAGAGCTTTCGAGATCCAGGGGTCAAACTCAGTCAGCACTATCTTGAGGCATTGAAGGTCAAAAGTTATCAAAAGAATTTTTCTATGTCAAAGCATGTGGGCGTGGCCAAGCCTCAAATCTGGCCATTTTCCATGAAACATCAATTACGTCATATCTGAGCGAACTCGTCCTAGAGCTTTCGAGATCCAGGCGTCAAACTCGGTCAGCACTATCTTGAGGCATTGAAGGTCAAAAGTTATCAAAAGAATTTTTCTATGACAAAGCATGTGGGCGTGGCCTTAGGTCAAAGTCACAATTTGGTCTATTTCATTTACGTCATATCTAAGCGAACTCGTCCTAGAGCTTTCGAGATCCAGGCGTCAAACTCGGTCAGCACTACCTTGAGGCATTGAAGGTCAAAAGTTATCAAAATAATTTTTCTATGTCAAAGCATGTGGGCGTGGCCAAGCCTCAAATATGGCCATTCTCCATGAAACATCAAGCTAAAATAACTTCCTAATATAAGCTCCCAGCTTCACCAAACTCACTGACATCGATCCTTGTTCACCCCCCTGCAGGATTCCATTGTAATACTTGGTGGGCGTGGCCTAATTCCTCAACAGCACCCTCTAGAATATTTAGAAAAAACAGCCCCCAGCCATGCTTTATCCCAGAATAATGAAACTTGGTACACATGTGTATCTCATCAGGAGCTACAAAAAAGTCTCTTGGAGCAATGGTCCAAAGCCAACAGGAAGTCGGCCATTTTGGGTCAAAGGTCATTTTCCAATGTTTTTGAATTGCGTATTTAAACAAACTCCTCTTAGGGATTTTGAAGGATTGCATTTAAACTTGGTTAACATGCCCTTAACACATTGGACAGTAAAAGTTATCAAAAGTTTGCGTTTTCGTTTATGCTAAAGCGGCGTGGCCAGGCCTCAAACTTGCGCTTCATGCGTCCCCTACATTATTTCTATAGTCCCATCTCAGTGATACATCATCCGATCTGAACCAGATTTATTGTGCATAATCAGTGAGACCTTGTGGACACATTGATATTGTTGTTTAACATATGACTCCAGAGCGCCCCCTAGATTATTCAAACTGTTATATCTCAGTGATACATCATCCGATCTGAACCAGATTTATTGTGCATCATCAGTGAGCCCTTGTGGACACATTGATATGGTGGGCTAACATTTGACTCAAGTGCGCCCCCTACATTATTTCTATAGTTATATCTCAGTGATACATCATCCGATCTGAACCAGATTTATTGTGTATCATCAGTGAGACCTTGTGGACACATTGATATTGTGGTTTAACATGTGACTCCAGAGCGCCCCCTAGATTATTCAAACTGTTATATCTCAGTGAGACATCATCCGATCTGAACCAGATTTATTGTGCGTGTGCACCCCTGGTGCGGAGTAGACACGAGAGACTTCGAAATGGCGACCGAGCGGACGAGCTGGAGCTCGCGCGGTCGCCTCAATAAGGTCCGAGCGGCGCTAAGCTGCTTCGGGCCTCAACGCCGCTTGCGGCTTTAATTATTATTATTCTTCTTCTTCCGTCACTTCGCGCGGCCGTTTGGGGCCTTTAACATATTCAAAAACTCACCAAACTTCACCCAAAATTGTCCCCCAATGAAAATTTTATGAATCTGGTGTAATCGCAAGTGGGCGTGGCCTAACTGCTCAACAGCGCCCCCTAACGTGAGTTGGGGAAAACCGTAAGTCGTACAGATCTGAAACTCGGTACATATGTAGATCTCACCAATTCAAGAAAAAAAGTACATTGGAGGTACCCTCTAAAATGCACAGGTAGGCGGCCATTTTGGGTCAAAGGTCAAATTTTGGTCATTTTTCAGTTTTACTCATGTCGAACTTTGACGAACTCCTTCTCAGGCGTTCAACCTATCGGCTTCAAACTTGGTCAGAATGCAGTTAAGGCATGGGCCTTTAAAAGTTATCAAAAAAATTGACTTTTCGTATATGTTCAGGGGGCGTGGTGGAGCGGTGAACTTGGCGTACTCGCCGAAACAAACGAAACGCTATAACTTTGACATTTAAAGGTCTATTGACACCATGCTTTATCCTAGAATAATGAAACTTGGTACACATATGTATCTCATCAGGAGCTACAAAAAAGTCTCTTGGAGCAATGGTCCAAAGCCAACAGGAAGTCGGCCATTTTAGGTCAAAGTCACAATTTGGTCTATTTCATTTACGTCATATCTGAGCGAACTCGTCCTAGAGCTTTCGAGATCCAGGCGTCAAACTCGGTCAGCACTATCTTGAGGCATTGAAGGTCAAAAGTTATCAAAAGAATTTTTCTAAGTCAAAGCATGTGGGCGTGGCCTTAGGTCAAAGTCAAATTTGGTCTATTTCATTTACGTCATATCTGAGCAAACTCGTCCTAGAGCTTTCGAGATCCAGGGGTCAAACTCGGTCAGCACTATCTTGAGGCATTGAAGGTCAAAAGTTATCAAAAGAATTTTTCTATGTCAAAGCATGTGGGCGTGGCCAAGCCTCAAATCTGGCCATTCTCCATGA
>JBBPBX010066624.1:5229-19618 GCA_038048925.1 Garcialebias charrua | reverse complement strand
TTACTATTTATTTTTTATTTTTTTCTGTGTTCTGTTGTCATGGTCTTTAGCATACTTTGGTGTAGTGCAGGCTTTGAAATACAGCTCTGTATTAAAAGTAGATGATGTGTAAATGTTTATTTACTATGTGTGTCACTACATCTTCACATATTTTTATTTTAGGTACCAGAGGAAAAAGAGGAGAGATGATGGTGTGCACAAGTCATCACATCAACCCAGCCCTGGCAGTGTCACTTCAGATGAACAACAAGAATCCAACATGGAACATGACCCTGGTACAAATATATTATGTCCTATCTAACACACTTTTTAATAAATTGATTGTTTGATAAATTAATTAATTATAGATAGATTTAATATTTCAAAAATACTAGGGTGTCGTCCAACATTCTGCTCATATTTTATTCAAACCAGAATGGTTTGCTTGCAGTTTTGATCCCATAATCATGTGTACAGCTAAATATTGTTCACAATTAATCAGCTAAAAAAGAACACACTAGTCACAGCACAGGCACATTCTGTGTCAGAGCATAAAGTGTTGCTTCCTGCTTTTTGGTGCATTTGCTTACCGTTTCTTTTCATAACTTTCAGCACAAGAAGATGTAGTCCCGAGGACTGAATATGATGATCTGAACCTGAGGCACTGTCAACTTCAGAATGAATATGACAACCTGCGTCAGGAGTTTGACACGCTACAGGCTGAACATCAAAAGTTAAAACATAAACTGGAAGGATCTCAGTTTTCTTATTCAACTGTTAAGTGCAACTTTACACAACTCACAAACCTCTGTAAAAGTGTTGTTCCTAAAAAGTAACTAACTGCATAAAAAGTAATGTTCTGAAATTTTTTACATTGATGTGTGCAATTTGATCCACATCACTTGAAATGAACTTTTAAATGTTGATGTACTGCAGTAGATCAATAAACTGTCACCTGTCTAACAATAAACAAACGATTTAATTAAATTAGAACCTGTGTATTTCTTCCAAATTGTATATACAGGTACAATGTGGTTCAAAATTAATCCTAATAATTGAATTTGACATGAAAAACAGATTAGAAGCCTACAAAAAATTAAGATGTTTAATATAAGATTTATTTAAAACAATCAACATCAGATTATGAATGGCTGCAAAGATCAAGGTAAATAACAGACCACCTATGACAAAAAAATGTTGGTACACAACATAAAGTATTTAAAAAAAACTGACATTTCTTCTTTATGCACAAATTCATGGCATTTTACATTTAGGCCAAAAACATCTGGCATTCCTCACAGATCCAAGTTGCTGATTTCCTTTTGATTTTTGCACAGCTGTAGTGAAAGGAGTTATTGCATTTAACACAGCTGATCATTTTGCCGTACTCAAAGGCAGGATCGTGTCTTCTGGTCAGGAGTTCTGGCAACAAACCTGAGATAAAAAGGTTTTGAGCTTTTGGCAGGGTCTCTTGTAGAAACGCTAGATTTTTTATAACACGCTGTAGAATAAGTTGTTGTTTTGACCACAACACAAAGTCACAGTATTTGACATCAAACACAAACATGTGGAGTTGGATCTGATGGTAGTATGGGTGTGATTGCTTTAAAGTGAAAGAGTTGTCCAAACAAAAAAAATCTTCATGTGTTTTGGCCATTAAATCAGTGTATGTTTGTCGTGCAGTTTCCTCCATGTTTTGTCCCCACAGCACAGATGGTACATTTAATGCCCCTTTTCCACTTGGTGGCCCGGGTCGGATGTGACGTCATTTGCGTGCCAAGCGCGCGTTGGAGAGCATTTCCACCTCACAGATGTGCGGCGCCGCGCCAAGATTCCGGACTCATCTCAGAGCAGGTCCCAGGCCGGCTGGCCCCGTACCGTGGGGAGGAGGCTGGACTGAGTTTGAGGAAGTGGCTGCCGCGAGGGAACAAACACCGAAGGACTTTACAAGATTAACACGGTAAAAACAATTATTTGTATTTAAAATTACAGCAAACATGTGTCTTAAGCCGAACTATTCCTTAATAATTTCACGTTGTTGTCAAAACGGCAGGATTTAAAAAAGTAGTTTCGCCACGTGCACGCGCGCGCCCGCGCGCGCACGTGAGCCGTCTTTATTTCTATAATGTAGCTAAATAAACGCTTTAAAAAATATATTTCATATCTGACGTTATATCAAGAGGGTGCTTGAGCTTAACAGTTCCTTAATAATTTCACGTTGTGGTCAAATCAGCTGGATTTAACAAAGTAGGTCGACACGTGCACATCACATGCACGCGCGGGTGGGGTCGATCGGCGTTCTTTCTTTTAAATGTAGCTAAATAAAAGCTTAAAACATATATTTCATAGCTGGCTTTATACCACGAGGGTTCCTCAGGTTAACAAGTCCTTAATGTCACGTTGTGGTCAAATCTGCTGGATTTAAATTGATTTGTTTTGACTAATTCCAAACCTGTTACATGTGCTACGAAAATAAATTATTAAAAAATCGAATTTTAATTCAAATAACTCCAACAGCTTACAGTATGCACATAAACATGTAGTGATTACACTCTGTTGGTTTGAAAAATATCTGTTTTGTGGTTTCTGAGATATAAGATATAATGTGTTAAATACTAGTAGAAAAAAAACAAGCCAGGTCGACACACTTATGTCTATAAAAAATCGAATTTTAATTCAAATAACTTCAACAGCTTACAGTGTGTATATAAACATGTAGTGATTACACTGTGTTGGTTTGAAAAATATCTGCTTTGTGGTTTCTGATATATTTGATATATGTATATATATCTTATAAAATATATCTACATATAAAACTGTTTCTAGACTGAATTACCGGTAACCATGTTTTTCTTTTTTTACAGTTAAGACGAAGAAGTCAACACCAGAATTTATCAACTTTTGTCTTCTGGAGGAAGCACATGAGACAACAAGAAAAAAATCATTTAGGTGTATGCAGTATTTATTTTTGTGCTTTTTTCACTTCTTAGTTTTCATAATAAACTTTTTTTTCTTAAGTGGTCTCATTGAACAATAATTTCCTAAACATATTTTACGATGTTAAGTGTGTACAGTATAGTGTTTGTTTAAAAACATACTGGAAGTTAAGAATATTTTCCATTTGCATTTGACCTTTAAAGAATCATAAGAAAAAAGATTATTAGATTTGAACAGCCATCCATCCATCCATCCTTCCTGATGTCGGGTCGTGGTGCAGCAGCTTTTCCAAGGATGCAAAGACGTCGCCATCAACACCGATGAAGCTGTTCTTGGATGCCTAAACGAGTTTCCTGATCAACAAACATTTAATTATTAATACTTTGTTTTTACGTTTAAAGAAACATGCTTTTAATGTTTAACGGACAGTTTAAACCAAATTATCCTTTTGCATTTGACTTTGAATTATCCCTGACAAAATATTACCGTTTAAATTTAATGAAATACAAACATTTAATATTACAGGGCCAATTCGAGGCATGTCCCACCGGGAGGAGACCCAGAGGAAGACCCAGGATACGCTGGAGGGACTATGTTTCTCGGCTGGCCTGGGAACGCCTTGGGATTCCCCCAGAGGAGCTGCTCCAAGTGGCTGGGGAGAGGGAAGTCTGGGCCTCCCTACTTAGGCTGCTACCCCCGCGACCCGACCCCGGATAAGCGGAAGAAAATGGATGGATGGATGGATGGATGGATGGGCCAATTCAAACCTAATTAATTCCTAATCTGTACCTTACTGTAAAAATAGTTTAACTGATTACAGGGCAGTGCGATTGATGTGTTAAGCAATGTTAACAGGATCCTTGTGCATATATGAGAATAATCTTTATTATAAAGAAACAAAATGGAAAACACATGGGTTTAAAACAAGCTGAAAAGTCTATAAAGTAATATTAGAGCATTAAATAGCTCAAGGGACATTACCGCCAACAGGTGGTGAGACAAGGTCTTGCAGGGTGTTCTTCTTCTAACGTTTAGTGGTGGCTAGTAAATAGCTTGAGGTAACACTACCGCCACCACGTGGTAGGACGAGTGAGATTCTACACCCCGCCCACAGAAGGGCTGCAGTAGTTAAATGGAGACAAAACCGTGCATGTGAGCCGATCCTAACCGGACCAGACCGGACCAGACTGGGCCGCTCTGGGCCGGTAGTGGAAAAGGGGCATAAATCTCTGTGGTTGTACTGCATTACATCCATCAGATTAGGGCTGGGCGATATGACGATATATATCGTGGGGACGATAGAAACGTGTCTATCGTGCTACTTTCCTTCTATCGTCTCTATCGTGATAAATAAGAATAAAAAAATAACTGTCGCAAAGAAGCTTCATATGGGGTTTTGCGAGATGACGGCGCTGCTTTATGTTTGACGCACGCGCGGGTTTGCGACACATGCTTTACGTTGTTAAACTCGAGAGCAACAGAGCCGCAGGCGCATGAAGCCGGTGTCTCAACAAGGAGAAAACAGCTGCACAGGCAGCCCAAGAAGAATAACTTTACCAAAAAGAGGGGGAAGCTCACCTTGTTAGCTTCCATTATTTCGCTCCGCTGAAACTCTGAGACAAAATGGGTCCAGAGGACACGAACCCAGAGTCCAACCGAGTCCGAACTCGGGTCCAGTTAACCAATACAAAACAGACCAGAGACACAACAGAACCGCAATCAAACGCAACGTTTTCTCTTTTCTGTTTCTTGCTTTGTTTACTCAAACTTCAGAGCGGATTTCTTCTTCGTGAGTTTTATTAGCAGCTGTTGTTTTACCGCCACCTGCAGGAAAAATTTGGACCAAAGTAGAAAAGGAGTTGTTTGTTTGTTTGTTAGTTTATTCATTTTATAATATGAAATACAACAATTAACGTATTCATAATGGAAAAAAAATAAAAAATGAAATGAAAGGTAGCAGATGAAGAATAAATCTTATTAAATCTGCTCCTTATTCATCTAATAACAGTTCAAACAATATTTTCTATAATAACAAAATAAGTAAATAACTCAGTCAATTTTCAATTCACATATATCACACATTAAATTAGATTCATTTATATTTTTTTAGCAATTCATTTTTTACCAGTTTCTTAAATACAAGGAATGATTTGGCTTCCTTAACATTTGTCATTAAGTCATTCCATAATCGTACTCCTTGAATTAAGGTAGATCTTAGGTAGATCTAGTTTCTACTTTGGTCCAAATTTCCTTGTTCTTTTTGTTCACATTCTTATAATTGTAACTATCTGTAGTAAAATAATAAAATAAAAAAACTTTGGTCCAAATTTTTCCTGTACACACACACACACATCGTGTTGTATATATCGTGATATATATCGTTATCGTGATATAAAAAAGTCCATATCGTGATATATGATTTTTTCCATATCGCCTAGCCCTACATCAGATATGTGTTGCTGATCATGTCCGAAGTGGTGGTACGATGAAATTTGGTGCTTGTGATTCTACCAGCTCTATGGATATTCCACTCCCTAGACGACTGCTGTCGGGTCACAGCTTCCAGCCTTTTGCACTGATAAGGTGTGTGTTTAGTTTTCAGCAGGTGAAATGTTTCCTCACATTTCACCTTTAGTTCATCGGGTGTGAGGTCTCTGGATGATGTGCTAAATAAAGCAGTTAAGGGCTCCGGTAAATCTCGATGCTCCTCATAGTTTTCGTCAGATGAAGCTGTGTCCGTGTCACTATTGTCGAAGCTCGTCAGCACTGCACAATCTGGGTCCACAGCCCGCAGTTCTAGGATGTCGTCATCTGTCAGCACTATTAAAAAAACAAACAAAGATAGTTAGGGTGGTATATTACATCCACATCTTCAAAAGTGAGATGGAAATGTAAACGCAGGGCTCCAGACTGCACTCAGCTGGGTTCTATTTTACCTGTGAAGTTCAGACTGTTAACAATGTTTTTAGCCACTTCTCTATTAATAATGATTTTTAATTAAATGCTTTAGTCGCTCAAACAATTTTTAATTAGGAGTAGAGGCCAATGTATGTTATGAATAAAAATTAAATGAGTGTGAACTTTGTTACTTGTATAAAGAAGTTACAGTAGTCTGGAGTCCCTGAAAATTTAATAATTATCAAAGTGGGCCTTATTTTGCCTCTGTCAACATCTACCGTACATGCCTCTGGGTGTCCCACTGTTCTTGTGAGTAGGTTTTGATGCTGCTGGAAACTGCTTGCGTAGCCTCTTAGTTCTGGTGAACTTGATTTCACTCAGTGGGGCTGGCTTGACATCTCTTCGACTCTCTTTCCACATGCACACACCGGAGGTAACTGCTGCCTTCTCTGTCCTTCCCATCCTAACTGCAAGCTCAACTTTGAACAGTATGGCAGCTGCATGACTACAGCATGATCCTAGACTGAAATGTTGGAAATTACTAACATGTTATGGTGTAAATGTCACTTTTGAATGTTTCCTGACTAAGTTCTGACTTTGATTGTAAATAAACATTTGTGATTTTCATTAGCTTCTGTAATTCAAGCCACTGTGACCTCTGGATGAATATTTTTGAATATGTAATGACTAAGTTATCTGAGCAATGCAAATAAAACATTTTACACTGAAAAGAATTTAAAAATAAATAAAAATACTAATTTGAATGTCCTGCGGCTTATACGCCGAAGCGTGTTATTTATGGATTTATTCCCATATTTTAGACCCATTTTTGGCTCTGATATCGCAGTTTTTCATTTTGGGCAAAAAATGGTGCAGTACCACTTTTGTCTGCTAGGGGGACACTTCCAGACCGTTTCTAGCTCATGTGTCCGAAAAAAGCCTCCTCTGGTCGGACTGACTCTGTCGCTGCCCGCCTCCTGCTCTGGATGTAGCTGCTATTAGCTGTGAGGTTAGCTGTTTTTTTTAGCAAGATAACTCATAAACCACACCGCGGATTTTCTTGAAACTTACAGAGCGTAATTATTTGGTGGTCATTTACACACATTTAGCTGCAGAAGATATTTAGAGCTATAAAAAATTGTTCTTTTATCTGTAGCATTTGGCTAACGTGAACAGATACCTACTGTTTAGATAAACAACTCTTAAACCACTCAGATATTTTTTAGGCTTACAGAGTGTAATTATATGAGTTTAATTTACAAGCTGTTGACCTGTATAAGACATTTGAGATAAAATTCGATTTATTTACAATTTATTTTCTTAGCGCCCAAGACTGTTTTGGAAGAAGTCAAACCGAAACAATTTAAATCGAGCAGATTTGACCATTTCGTGAATTGACTAAGGAACGGTTAAGCTCAGGAACCCTTGTGCTATAATGTCAGCTAAGAAATATATTTTTTCTCAGCAAAGAAATAATTGTTTTTACCGTGTTATCTTGTAAAGTCCTTTATGCTCGCTCGCTTCTGTGGCCGCCATTTTCAGCAGGGCAAATGAGGCGCTGACGCGTCTCGTAACGGTGACGTTGAAGGTAAAGCTGGAATTTGGATAAGAGTCGACAGATTTGACGCCAAACGGGACCTGCTTCATCTAACAAGCTCCACACCGGTCGCTGAGTGGACCAGAACTTAGTCAATGATGTCGGACTTTAGTCCGTGAAAATCAGCTGATTTACAGTAGGCAAATCAAAGTTCTTAATAATGTTTGCTTGTGTTTACTTTGATCACACAACAACAACCAACTGAGTTTTTATTTTTTTTCTGCGAGGTTGAGAAGCTGTCCTTCCACCAAACGTACCGGTTCTGATGGGACCAGTGTCCACGATGAAAACCGAGCAGAGTCCAGTTCAATAACATAGTTATAGTTCATTTAACGTGTTTTTAACAGTGTTCGGAAAAATTATCAGTGTTTGTGACATACAGTTTATGGTGTTGAATAAAAAAACCTGGTGTCTTCATTTTCAACTTTAATAACATGCAACATGTTACGCATCGTTTAAATGACGTAACTTAAGTCTAGACAGCTTCATTTAGCTCAGATAACTTTATATATTTCCCACGCTAACATAAATATTGTTTATTATTGTTAAACTGTTATTATTTAGCACATATGTTATTCTGCAGCGTGAAATATCGGCCTGCCTCGTTCAATAAACAACAACATTAGAACTGGATCAGACTGTGTCTCTTCCAACACAGATGCAGCTACCGTATTTTCCGGTGTATAGGTCGCACCTTTTTATGGTTTTTTCAAGGCCTGCAACCTATACTCAGGTGCGACCTATCCACCTTATTCCTGAAGGTGTCACTGTAGAAGCGATAATGTGCCGTACTTCCGTTTGACCCCGGAAGTAGAATTTTTGCATTGGCTCCTCGTTGTTTGCTTGCTAATCTGCGCGCATCGTAGAAGTTCTGTTAAAGTTCTGTTTTCTGTTATTTCGAGCTAATATTGTCACGAAGATGTCTTGAGGAGCTCGGGTACCTGTTGCGCTGTTCATGGCTGTATGAATAATCACACGAAGCTGAATTTGTGGCTGCAACTAGTGTGTGTTGAACATGCTCCGAAAACAAAAACCTGCATCCTTCTTTGTGGCTGGGCTACGAGAAACCACCTGAAAAAAGACTCTGTATCCTCCAGATGATCGAGAACACCAGGTATGATTTAAGAGACAGCTTTTAGTGTTATGATTTTATGTAGTCAGTGATTAAATGATACTAATATTTTCGTTCATAACTGGCAAATAAACACACGCACCTATATGTATGCTGTGTGTGCGTTTATTTATACATATCTATCTATATATATATATAATATAGGTGTGTGTTTATATATATATATATATATATAATATAGGTGTGTGTGTGTGTGTGTGTGTGTGTGTGTGTGTTCATAAATGAACCCTAAAGTTTGTATACTGTACTTTTACTTTCAGATGGGCTTGATGAGAGTGTGGAGCTGCTCAACACCACCAGTCACATGCAGCATGACTGTTGGAATGTGGATTGACATAATGTCAGAACAAACCAACAACCTTATTCTATGGTTGCCCCGTGAAACAATTAAAGCAACATGTTTTGCAGAAAGCTAAAAACTTGGACTCCAGAAGTGAATCATACATGCAAATAACACTGTGAAATATTTATTGGCTGTTTCTCCCTCTGGAATAATCATGTTTATTTCAGATGCTTATGGTGGTAAATGCAGTGACAGGTATATAACACAGAACTCTGGGTTTCTGGACTATCTGCGTGCTGGAGATCAGGTGATGGGTGATCGTGGTTTCACAGTGAGGGACCTGCTGCAAGAGCTATGGTGTCAATGTAATCGTTCCAGCATTCACACGCAAAGGATGCCAGCTTATTTCAAGTGAGAAGTGAGAAGACATTAAATGTAAACATTTTTCTCAAACATGTACAGTACTGGTGTACTTGCTGTAAACGTAACACAACTCAACATGTTTTTTAAAGGATGCAATGTTAACTATATTACATTAGAAAAGTATTTGCTAAAATGATTCATTTGTTATGTACAATAGTTGACTGTTAACCTTCTTACAAGGTTAGGTTTTTGTGTGCACTATATCAGTTAATTTTGGATTAAACTACTGTTTCTATCTAAATGTCACTTTTGTCATTATCAAGTTTTTAAAGATCGTTTCCTGTCTATTTCATTATTTGTTTTCATTTACTGTATTTTATTAAAAGTTCTCAAGGTGCTTCATTTGTGAATCAGTAAAGTATTTGTCAAAAGAAATGTCAAGCTCCAGGAGCTCAGTTGGTGTCCAGATAAACATCTTGCAGCTCAAAAGTCCAAAGCAACATCATTGTTAGCTGGACCTGGAGATGTGGAGTTTTAATGCTTAGACTGGGCTTTATGTTTGTTTAAATAAAGTGTCCCAGCTCTCTTAACATAACAGGACCAACCTTGTTAATGTGAAGATACTAATAAGCTTCAGAGCTTTTCAGATTGCTCATCGCTTCGCCATCTGAAGCAACTGTCAAAGTAGCTAAGTATGCTAGTAGCTAAACATGCTAGTCTACGTTATTTTCGGCCACTTCTTCAAGTCGTCCTCCCACCCCTCAACAGCTGTAGGTAGCGGTAAAACAATATCTCCACATTTGAGTTGTGATAGTTTATGTTCCCACATATTTTATGACCTAAAACCTCTGACGAAAACCGGTTAGCGCGTTGCTAGCGTGTAACAAAAGTGCCGGTTCTGACTTTCAGCGGAAGTCGTTCACATAATTCGCGCAAGGCATCATGGGGCGTAGGAATAAGGTGGATATATGGCTTGTTATCACTTTCGACAAAACAAATTTTTAAATCCAGCTCATTTCACAATTACATTCATTTATTAAGGAAAAGTTCAGCTCAGACACATATTTGCTATAATTTTTTATCAAACAAATAATTGTTTTTAAGTGTTAATCTTCTCAAAAGCCTTGCTGTGCGCTCCTGTGGCAGACATTTGCAGCAGAGCTAAATGTAGGTGCGACCTATACACCGGTGCAACCTATCTAGGGATTTTTCCAATCTATTGGTGATAATTGGATGGTGCGACCTATACACAGGTGCGACCTATACACCAGAAAATACGGTATGTCAAAACAACTTTACAATCTGTCGCCTCCTCCTGGTGCGATCCCACATCTTTCTTAGCTAAAGCACGAACGATCTCCTTTCGTGATGTCACTTCCGGTTTACCGCTGAGGCGCTATTTTTAGACAGAGTAGCGAGGGAAGACAAAAAAGGTAGTACAGTAGTAGCACATTTTATTTTGACATATGATCTGTATTTTTGATGAAAATTGGAGTTTTAGACCTGTTAGGTTGAAAAGGCAACTACATCTGTTTAAAGTGAAAGACGCACTTTAATTAAATACGAGAATCAAAATCAGGGTATCCGCGGGGTTGTAAAGGGTATTAAAAGGTAGTAAATGATATTAACACAAATTAAGGCCATTAAAAAGTAATAAACGTCATCTGACAAAGTATTACATTTTTTAAAAACTACACAACTATATTTTTCTTGTTCTGTCGGCTAAACAAATGTCTGTGAATTTATTTATCTTTTCTAATTTTATGTTCGAGTAGGACCTTAGCTAAAACAATGATGTCATATCGTTGGTCAGTGTGCGTTCACACCTACAGTCGGCCGAAGCGAGGTTTATTGTCATGTCTGTAAAAAGAAACAGGAAAGAGGAACGCGCCTTAATCCTCCGACATTTAAAAAAAGTACCTAGACAATTATTTGTTAGCTCGAAATTATAGCAAAGGTGTGTCTCAGTCTTAACGTTTTCTTAATAAATGCACCTTAATGGTTAAATCAGCTTTATTTAAAAAAATAGTTTAGCTGCCTGTGTGCACTGTGAATGCGCAGCGGTGAGAAACAGGAAAGAGGAGCGTGGATTGTTTCACGACATTTAACAAGGAAAGTAAAGTACCTAAACAAATATTTCTTGGCTCGAAATTAAAGCAATGGTGTGTCTCAGTCTAACGTTTTCTTAATAAATGCACTTTAACGGTCAAATTGGCTGCATTTCGCCGGGGCAGTGCAGCTGGCTGCTGGAATGAAGGTTCCAAGCAGAGAGCAGAAAGGTGGGGAGGGTATGGCAGGCCAATTAAGTGAAGATTCTCAGTCATCCAGGACATGGTGAATTCTAAAAAGTGTAAGAAAAAAAAAGCAATAAAGTATAAAGTATAGTATAATAAATGGTATAATGAATAAAGTCCAGTTGTTTTTGTCTTTAACTTTTTTAAATTTGTCATAGGCACATTTTCCTATTACATGATACAACAGCCAACAGCATGCCATACAACTATTACTACTATGGGGCCCATCAAGTATTGCTGTTTTTTTTCTTCCAGTCAGAATGAATGGAAACGGCCATATCTCAGCTAAAAAAGGTTTATAAAAATGGGAAAAATCCATAAATATGTCACTTCGGTCTATAAGTTGCAGGGCATGTAAATTATGCAAAAAACTGCGACTTACCGGATGAAAAATACATTAGTTATTATTTTTCTCCCTCTCTTTTTGAATTGTGCATGTTCTCAGTGTTGAATTATTTTAACTAAACTGTTCTGTTTTCACGTTTACAGTTTTTCGTTTGCCATTATGTTATGTGTGGGAACAATTAAACTTTTTCTCTTGGGTTAGATTTAAATAACAAGTAGGTCAGTGCTTTTATTGAGACAAGAAGCAAATTGATGTATCCAGTAATTATTATAAAACTACATTTATTACCAAAGTTTAGGAAAAAAGTGACAGTAATCTATCACTTTACAATTAGTTGCTCTTAACAGAAGTACAAGAGGTTGCCGCTACGGTTGCAGCTCAGTGTCGTGATGGTATTAAAAAATCTTGTGATGGTAATAAAAAGGTATTAAAAGGTATTAAATTTAACTTAAGAGATTCTGTATATACGTACCCTGAAAATTTATTACATCAGTTGTAGTTCAGAATTCGATGCGTGTCCGCCATTGCTGTTGACAGAAATGCCGACTGTCCGCGTGTGCGTGCTGCGCGCATGTAGATCAAACAAAAGCTCAGCGGGAGATGTTTATGTTGTCAACGGGGGATCAGCAAAAAAGCTCCACTCTGAGAGGTGGATTCAGAAAGCTTCGGATTCAAAGAGGGGGCCAGTGGTGTCGTGTAACGATCGGCAGAACTGCAGAGAGAAAGGAGCGGTTTCACTCAAAATACATGCCGTGTAAACGGTCCTTGAGTTCCCAGACCTGAAGGCTGTGTTCCTGGCTGCCAGCAGGGTGCGAACCTCTGCATTCAGCCAAGGTTTTGTGTTGGGGTAGCATTTAACATATTTTGTGATGGGGACGTTGTCAGAGCATGTGCTAATGTAACCCAGTACTGAGGATGTGTATCCACATTATTCCTACGTCCCATGATGCTTTGCGCGAAATGTGCACACGACTTCCGGTTGACCGGAAACACCGTTTGTTTACATGCGAGTAATACAGTTGAAGACAGTCCAAACTTTGTTGTTTTAGTTCATTAAAAATGTGGGAACACCACTCGTTTTGTTAAAAGAGGAGGGACAAATAAAAAGAAATTACAGATGTTACCTGATCGCGCAGACATAATTTAAAAATAACGCGTTTGCTCCGGCCTCTCGGCTAAGGTTTATTAGCAGCTATCTCGGCTAAAGATACCAGTCGCGTCTGAGATCTATCGTTTTAAGACAGTAAATCTTCCAAAACTCTCATTAATATCCCTCCCCGAATAAAAAGAAATAACAGATGTGACCTGATCGCGCAGACATAATTTAAAAATACATAAATAGCGAACGTGTTTGCTCCGGCCTCTCGGCTAAGGTTTGTTAGCTGCTATCTCGGCTAAAGATACCAGTCGCGTCTGAGATCTATCGTTTTAAGACAGTAAATCTTCCAAAACTCTCATTAATATCCCTCCCCGAATAAAAAGAAATAACAGATGTGACCTGATCGCGCTGACATAATTTAAAAATACATAAATAGCGAACGCGTTTGCTCCGGCCTCTCGGCTAAGGTTTGTTAGCATCTATCTCGGCTAAAAATACTGGTCGCGCCTGACATATATCATTTTAAGACAGTAAATCATCCAAAACTCTCATTAATAAACCCTCCCTGAATAAAAAGAAATTACAGATGTTACCTGATCGCGCAGACACAGCCATAGAGTAAGGATGCAGGAACACTCTTTCTTTGTTTTGGGTCCGTGTTGAAAACACTGTTGTTTTAGCCAAAGATTTAGCTTGGTCCGGTTGTTGGTGCAGCCGCGAACAGCACAGCAGGTACCTGAACCCCGGTAGGACATTTCTGTAAACGTTCCGTTTAAACAAAAGCTGTGTTTGCTCCGATAAAATGAATGAAAATAACTTTCAAAAACACCCGCGATCCATAGTCCGCCTATGGAAAACAGGCACTTCCGGTGTCGGACCGGAAGTTCAATGCACATTCGCTTCTACAGTGACGCATCCAGGAATATTGTGGATTGGTCAAGATCAAGCGATCCTCCGTTTCAGCAGCTTCTCTGAAAACCTGCCAGTCTGTTCTTTAAAGACATTCCTTTTAATTTATTGGATTAATGGTGGATTTATCTCTCTTTTTTTGCCTTTTTATATTTATATTGTTTAAAGGTTCAGTATGCAGTTTCTGTAGAACTGCAGAACTTAGAAATATTTTCAACAGGCAAAGCATTCTGATCCCTCCCCCTCAGAGCCATATGTGGCTCTGCCCCCTTGTGGTCTGTTGAATTTCAAATTCAAGCTCTGTTTTTATTGGCTGATTCAAATTCAAGCTCTGTTTTTATTGGCTGGTTACAAACTCTGTTTTTATTGGCTGGAAAATGGCGGGTCACCTTTTCTTTTTAGAAATGCTTATTTACCACCTGGAGAAGCAAGGGGACAATATTTTTTTTTATTTTTTTTCAGAGATTACCTGGCTAACATCAGTCTGTCAGGAGGTAGTGACAGAGTGAAGAAATATGTTCATAAAAAAAGCTACATACTGAAGCTTTAAAT
>JBBPBX010066623.1:0-10361 GCA_038048925.1 Garcialebias charrua | reverse complement strand
GGATACAGTTCTTCCCTGCCACAGTACACCATGCCACAGTCCACATACAGTTTCCAGCCGCCGAAGCAGCCTGTTCCTGTACCTGAACTGCCCAAGCTGGTTCGTGATAGTGAGAGAGAATTTACTGACCATAGCAACAATCCTGTGGCAAACCCCGACAGACCAGAAGAAGAGAACATGGAGACTGGTTCAGAGAACCTACGAACAGGATGGGCGGGGAGTCCAGTACTGTCCACCAGTTTGCACATTCCCGTCTCTGCTGAAGGGGAGACATCCCCCAGTTTAAATAAAACTGAGTCCAAGGGCTCAGAAGACAACCGGATCATAAACTATCCAGACTGCAAGAAGTCCTGGCCCCCTAGTGACGATGCAGCCTTTTGTCCTGGGTCTCATATGGAGGACAACGTGTCCTGTGTTAGTCCTGAACACAAGGCTGAGGAGAGGACCGACCTCCCACAGAGCTCAGAGACCAACAGAACTGAACCACTCGAAGGCAGCCTGAGTTCAGAAGGTGTCTCTGAATCCAAAGCTGAGCTCCACCCTGATCCGATGGAGGCCATGCCAGCTGACGAGAAACCCGAATCCTCGTCCGCAGCCGAAGAGCAGAGTCAAACCAGCATCCAGCCGGCAGCTCAGACGGACAGCAGCAACACCTCGGAGTGTTCCTCCCCTCAGTGTGGAGACCAAGAGTCTGACTCCTCGGGAGCCAAGCTCAAGCTCCGCCTCTCAGACGAGGAAGTGGACGTCCACGTTCCTCATCCGTGCAAGAGGAAGATGCCCAAGCTGCTGAGCTCCCAGCTGAGCTGTGCGGCTCAGCAGGAGAAGGAGCGGTGCCAGCAGTCTCTGGCAGCCATCGTGGACACCATGAAGCTGGAGGAGATCGAGTCCTACCAGACGGAGCGAGCCAACTCGTACTACGAGTTCCTGCACATACGTAAGAAGATCAAGGTTGAGGGCATTCTCAACGCCAAGCCCTTAGGCTATGTTTCATCAGACATAGCTGAGCCTGATCCAGTGACGCCAAACATGTTGTTGATGGGGCGGCGGGACGCCTCCTTACCCCAAGCATCTTACACTCCTGACACCGTCACAAGAAGACGTTGGCGCCACTGTCAGATGATGGTGGACCACTTCTGTGTGCAGTTCCTGCGACATCACCTTCCGTTCTTGGAAGTTCGGCAGAAGTGGAGGCGGCCTACTGATGACCTCACGCAGAGCACGATCGACATGATGGTTGATCCCCAGCTTCAGAGAGCACCGTGGCCCATCGGGGAGGTTGTCAAGGTGATCGAGAGTGCAGACGGTCGGATCCGGTCAGCGGAGGTTCGGATTGGAGAGAAGACCTACCTGCGGCCGGTACCACGTATGGTCCAGCTGTCGGCCATTCCACCTGATGATGGACAAAATACAGTACTCCACTTCATCTTAGGGAATTTAATAGACTTTACATAATAGCTAGGCTATTCTGGGGGCGGCTGTTATAAATTCCCTAATATTTCTGTATTGTTTTGTTCAGGCATCTTGTTAGACAGCTAATTCTTATTTGTTAGACAGCTAATTCGTATTTTACGTCAGGCATCTTTTTAGACAGCTAAGGGGTCCTTGGGGATATAAATAGCTGAGCAGAAAGCCGTTGGTTTTATAGCCGTTGATGTTTTCTATCGTTGATGCCTGTCTGCGTTTGTGACAAAGGTGAGCTTAATGCACTTTAATGAGCGCTAATTTCTTCTTTTCATATATAAATGGGGTGGCGATTTTGGCGCAAATATGAGACAGCCCAAAGAAATGTTTATTTCATGTTTAAGGTTCTGTCTTGTTGTAATATTAAGGGTAAGCTAAGCTATTTGTTAGCATGTTCTCATTTTAGCCGTTTTCTGTTATTTCAGATACCAGACAGACAGAAAAAGGGACAGTTAATGCCAGTTACTTTCAGTTAGGAAGAATTTACAGCTCAGAAAAGGAAACTGCATGCTGTAAACGAACTGGTCAGTTAATTAAACTCCAAGAAAAACACCATCTTGCTGTGTCAGGACTCACTCTCTGATCGGAGTGTCTGTGTGGATGAAGTGCTCCAGCTAAACTCCTAAAAATCAACATACAGTCCTAACTCTCCATAACAGCTGGCTTAGGAAGAAAGAAATTGAAATGACCACAAAAATGGTAACAATTGCTGAAAAAAAGGTGAAATTAGGAGGGGAAAAAAACAAGCTAAAAAGGATTAAAAATCTGTAATTAGCAGAAGCAGAAAGAACACATTTGCTGAATTAGGCTAAAAGAAGCAGAAATGAGCACAAATGGTGGAATTAGCTGAAAAGGCTCAATTAAGTTGGAAAAACTGCTAAACAGTAGCTGAAAAGGAAGAAAAACTGAAAGTTATGCACCATAACTCATGTTCCCTGAAGGAAGGGAACGAGGTGCAACATATGCTATGGGAATTGCGCCCCCGCACAATTACCTGAAGGAATACATTCACGCCTTTACGGCAAGGGCGTCAGCGTTGCGCCAGAGGCCCCGCCCTCTGGGTATTTAAGCCGCTGACGCCCATCCATCTTTCTCCAAAATGCACTTCACCGAGCTTTCAGCATTGAAAGGGCCAGATATGTTGCACCTCGTTCCCTTCCTTCAGGGAACATGAGTTATGGTGCATAACTTTCAGTTCCCTTTCAGTCATGTCTCTCGGTGCAACATATGCTATGGGAACGTAATTCATTCACGCCCTTGAAATGCTCAGTAAAATGCATGCTAGTGTGAACGTCTGCCCTTGATCAGCAGGCATCTCAAGGCTACTTTCTACTGTGTGTTAGAAAGGACAGCCTGAGTGACATCACACGTAGTAACATCCAACTGTAATGCTTTGCAAAAGTGTTCATTGAGCTCCAGTTCACCGCAGCACAAATATCTGCAACTGGTACACCCTTGAACAGTGACCACGAAGTGGCCAAGCCTCGAGTAGAGTGAGCGTGCACTCCAGAGGGCACCTGGAGTGCACCTGTTGACCTTTGCTACTGTATGCCCTTTTCATGGCCTCAGTCACCCAGTGTGAGAGGCGCTGCTTTGAGAGGGCCTTTCCGGTAGCAGGTGCTGCAAAGCACACAAACAGTTGATTTGTTTTTCTCCATTCGGCTGTTCTCTGCATGTAAGTGCTTAAAGCTCTCACAGGGCAAAGAGCCTTCAGCCTTCCTGTTCCTGAGTGAGGACAGGAGCAGGTGGAAAAGAGGAGAGATCAAAGTCCAGACTTCTAGGGTTTAAAGTCAAGACCTTGGGGATATATGCGGGATTAGGCCTTAAGGTGACCTTTGACCCATCAGGGGAGAATCTGGTACACATTGGATGTACAGACAAGGCATGGAGATCACCCACACGTTTTGCCGAGCAAAGGGCCAGGAGTAGAGCAGTCTTATAAGATAATAAGTCTATCTTAATCTCGCTCAGTGGCTTAAATGGGGGATCACAGAGAGCCTCCCAAAACCAGACTAAGATCCCAACCAGGGGTCAGGACCTTGCTGGGGGGTCTCAATCTTAGCACACCCTTCATAAATCTTATTATGATTGGATGCGCGCCAGGCGTCCTGTTTCCCCAGCGTTCGTGACAGGCTGAAATTACTGATAGGAACACCTTAGTTGTTGAGAAAGAACTACCTTTTTCCAGTAAGTCCTGAAGAAAAGTCAAGAGCTGAGCCAGGTCACATGAATAAGAAACAATATTTCTTTCTGTGCACCAAGCTTCAAAAATATGCCATTTTTGTGCATAAATGCCTCTTATCAACAGGTCCTGTTGGCGCTCGTTCGGGCTCGTTCGTAACTAGTTAACAACTAGTTATGGAGTGTACCCACAGGGTCCTGTTCACGAGAAACCGGTCCTATTTTGGTGCCTGCCTCAACTAGGTACAAAGTACCAGTTCTCATGGGTCCAGTTATGACATCAGCACAGTGTGGTCACTGATTGGTCAGGGGGCGTAGTCCTAGGTCGGAGGGCGGAGATTCAGTCTTCTCCAGTAGGTGGCGGTATGCACCTGAACGTTGTTTGCAATCCGCCAAGAAGAAGAAGAAGAAGAAGAAGTCTTCCAGGAAATGCAAGCTGCCATGCTGCCAAAAATCGAGAACAACAAGTCGGAGGAGCACTTCTCTTCTGGAGTCTATAGTAGATGGTGAGTGTTTTATAACTTTAAACATATTTCCAGTGAGTCATGCAACTCTCTGAGCGTTTTTGGACTGAAAAACCACCGGAGACTTCAGCAACAGCCGAGAGGCTTTTCTGAAAAAAAAAAAAAGATGGAGGGAGGACTCGGAGCGGCCCCTTTCTCTGAAGAAAAATACATAAACAATTATTTAGCTGTCAATTATAGCATAGGTGTGTCTCAGTCTAACGTTTTCTTACTAAAAACGTGATTTAATAATCTGCTGTAAAGATAGTTTGGCGCTTGGTGCTGTTGCACGCGCGTGCGGGACGACAACAACAAGGAAGAAGGCATGCGCTCGTTTATCTTAAATTTAACAACAAAAAAGCTCCTAAAGAATTGTTTCTTAGCTGTAAATTATAGCAGAGTTGCGTGTCAGTCTATCATTTGCTTAATAAATGCACTTTAATGGTCAAATTCACCGGGGTGGTGCAGCTGTTTTTGGTTTAGTCTAAATGGAAACGGTTATATCTGTCCAAAAATGGTTTATAAATATGGGAAAAATTCGATAAATATGTCACTTTGGCCTATAAGTCCCAGGGCATGTAAATTTTGTTAAAAACAGAGACTTACAGGCAGAAATATACAGTACAGCTGTTATTATTTTCCCCCCTCTATTTGAATTTTGCATGTGTTCAATGATGAATTATTTTAAACTATTCTGGTTTCAAGTTTCAAGTTTTTTGTTTGCCATTAGAGTTATGTTGTGTGTGTGAAAAGTTAAATAACTATTTGCCGTGGGTTAGATTTAAATAACAAGTAGGTCAGTGCTTTTTATTGAGGCAAGAAGCAACTTGATGTATCCAGCATACAAAAATAGTTATAAAACTACATTTACTACCAAACTTTAGGAAGAAAATTACAGTAATTTATCACTTTACTATTAGTTGCTCTGAACTGAAATACAATGGTTCCAGCTCAGTGTTGTAGTAGTATTAAAAACATTGTAATGGCATTAAATTTATATTAATAGCTATTAGAATTAATTCAAGAAATTCTGTATATACACTATCTTAACAAATGAGGCTCACACTGTTACGTCGTCATTACTTGGCATCAATGTTAACTGTACTTTGTTTCTGTTTTTGCACTCTTTTTTTGATGCAGACAGTGTCCATGAAGAAGAAGAAGGCTCTTCAGATTCTGTTTCTGACTCTCCAAGCCTTCCCACTTCAAACCCTTCCCCGACCACTGAATCTCCAAGTACAGCTTCAAGGAATTCTACATCCACTCCGCCGGTCAACACGCAGCAGAAAGGCCCCACCCAACACCCCTTACTAGGTATGAAGCAGCACCAAACGTGTCTAACATCACGTTGATAGTAATTTTGTGTTGTGTTTACTATTTTCTTGTAAAACAACGTACATGTAGTAAAACTACATTATCAATTATTCAATTGTGTTAATGCTAAAATGTATTATTCATTTATTACTTTAACTTTCATTCATCAAGTTTATAATTCATATTATTCAGTGTGTTTTTTTTTGTTGTTTTATGATGGCCTTGTTCTTTTTCTAAATTCACACAAACTCTTGAAAAAGAATACATGTCATTTGTTTATACCCACTTGCTTACCACCATAAAGGTGCAAGATTGCTTTATGAAGAGAATCATATTCCTGATGTTACGATCTTTTTTCAAAATTAGCAGGAACTAAAACTTCAATAACGTATTTAAAAACTGTATCATTCTGTACTTCATTGTCTAACAGCCATTTTCTTGTTTGTTCTATCTAGGTCATAGAAAGCGCAAAGCGACAACTGTAGCTGAAAGCTTTATTACAGCTCAGACTGAACAGGAGGAGAAGAACCGGGCACAGCGAGAGGAACACTTCCGGTTAACCATCGAGGAAGCCCAAAAAGCACGTGAGGCCGCTGCTGCGGAGAGTCAACGTCAAGCTGACGCAGCGAGGGAGCAGGAGCAAGCCATTCTGAGGGAGGAAATGGCTTTAAGAAGAGAGGAAGCAGCACAACGAAGGCAGGAGGCTGACCAGAGGGCTGCTTTCAATCAAGCGCTCCTTGGGGTGCTGGAAACGGTTGCCCGTTCCATGGCAAACCGATAAGTTACGAGAGATGTATATTTCTAAACCTTAAAAAAGTTTTTTCTTGTTTTGTATGCCTTAATTTCTAATAAAAACACAATTGTAAGTTGTGCTTCCATCTTATCTTCAAAAGTGAAGCGCTTACAGCATTTTTGTTGTAAGTCAATAGTGTAGGATAAGCAAAGTAACTTTGTTTTTTTTTAACCTATAACGACACTGGTGAAGATTCTATGTTATCCTTTACATGTCAAATCCAAACCAAAATGGATAAAAAAAAAAAAAAGACTTTCATTTGAAGTGAAGACATTTCGCTAATCATCTGAGGAGCAATGTCAATTTAATGAAAAATGGAGTGTGTGAATAAAGTTATAAAGCTGTGGCGTTCTGTAAGCTTGCAAAATGGAGATTGTTCGGCATGTGTCAATCTCCATAACCCAAGCTCACGGCAAAGCACAGCTTTATAACTTGAATCACACACACACACTATTTTTCATTAAATTGACAAAGGTCCTCAGATGATTAGTGACAGTTACAAATAAGGAGTAGCTTTTCTATTGTTTTGTTTTTTCTGTAATGAGTACTGGAAATTGTAGCCATAATACATTATTTCCATGTTTTGTAAATCAATCTACATAGCAGTACAGTTATAAAGGTGTAGGATTTGTGTAATCTGTTTATAATCATCCTCATTCAGGAGTTTCTCCATCATAGCATCTCAAACACCTGTGGCCTGATGTCCATCCTGTGGATCCAGCAGCTTCTGCAGCATGTTTACCCAAGGTCAAAAAATATCTCCGTGAGTTTGACTGGTAAAATGGAGCACAGCAGGATTTAAATTTAAAACACTATAGCCATGTTTTTCAAATCATGTAGTTTTTTAATGGATAGAGGATCAAATCGAAGTTAAAAAAGCCTAGCTTCCTCTTGCTAAACATCACTTCAATTGTTGAGATAATGTGCGATAGCTTAATTTAATAAGCTGCAAGGTTAAGCATAAACACTAAAAGGTTTTTCCAGAGTCCAATGTAATGTAGTTTATTAATAAGTAATGAACTATGCTATGCTATGGAAACTTCATTTAAACGTTCAAAAACTCTACTTTGCTCCAGACTGTTCAGAGTGTTTTGTGTGGATAAACGCAGCCTTTCCATGGTTCGGATTGCTGTTAAACGTCTGAACAGAAGTTCTCTTCGACGCCTGAAAATAACGTGTCTTCTGTGATTGAAAATCGCTTCCCTCCCAACTCTGCTCAGTTCTTCTACTCTTTGAAAAAGCAACAGGCAAAGCAGAACGTTGAAAAAAGCAACGAGGTCATCCATTTTGTTGTGTGTTGTTTTCCCCAGCTCTTCTTCTTCTATTGTTAGTGGTGGTTCGTAAAGAGCTTAATGTATCACTAGCGCCACCAGCTGGTTAGAAGCGTTGATATTAATGATCCACCCACTGCAGGAGAACTACCCGCCCACTGCAGGAGAACTTCACGCCCACCAAAGGGGTCCTAATGCGCGCATGGATACAGAAATAAACCGGTCCCATAGGAACTGGCCCAAACTAGCCACAATGGGACCTTACAGGAACCAGACCTGTTGATAAGAGGCAAAAGAGACTGTGTTGATACAGCTCGGGCATTTTGAATGGTTTTTACTAGGCATGTAATGGTTGTAATGGGTGTACCAAACCGTTTCGGTACACCACGTTCGGTTCGGTCCACCTGCGTACCGTTTCGGTTATTTTTTCACTCATTAAACGTTCTTAACAGGGGAATATATGCACCGCGGAACAAAATTTCCTGGGCGCGTTTCAGCACGGAGCTATTATCGCGTGGCACGCGCAGCATTTAGCCGTTAGCATCTCGTGCGGTCTCCTGTTTGTGAACGTTATAAAGTTGTTAAAATGTTAAAAGACGAGCGCACGCGCAGCTTGTGTGGACGTTGCTTCATGAAGACTCTGCAGCAGCTGCGTGACGCAGCTCTCTGCAGCAGCAACACGTCTAACGTGAACGCGCTGGAAACTGTCATCCGAACGTGAATGAAGAGCTGTATTAAAACTACTTCATCCGAACGTGAACAGCAGCTGTATTAAAACTCCATCAGGTAATCAGAGCGGTCCAGAGCAATAACACAAGCTGTATGAGTTTTTAAATCTCGAATCTAAGTCTGAACGTTGTTATATGCGCAGGCTTTAAAGTTGCTGAGCGTCGCTATGAGACATTCATCACGTCAACACTTCAAAAAGTTCAGCTCTTTATGAAAAAACTAACTGATGTTGTCAACAACAAGCCCTGGACCAGATTAAAGCCCTGCCATGATGATGAAGAGTGAGAGATTCAACCGTTCAAGAGGTATTGTTTTATTATTATCTAAATAATCTTTTTTTTAAATCATAATCTTATTAACTTGTTTTTTTTAAATCTCTTTTGTTTTTTATTTCCAGTCTGTGACAGAGGTAAATCCACCTGCAGCTAAGAAGTGTGTGATGACTGAACTGAACTCTGAACTGTTCCAACACCTGCACCAAGAAGAAGTTGTGAGTACAGTAATGAGGACAAATACAGCCACACTGCTGCTACTGAACAAAAACTTGATTAGTTAGATTGTAAACAGTCTGTTGCTGCTTATTGTTCTGGTTCTGACTGTTATTGCATTTATTAAGATTTTTATTATTGTTCATATAGTTTATTTATTGTAGAGTGCTGTTTATTTAAAATATCATCCAAATGGGTCACTTTTATTTATTACTACAATACAATACAAACATATTTTTGGCATATTTTCAAAATAAACATTTTGTAAGTCTTTATTTTGTAAAAAAAAAAAAAAAATTTGTACCGAAAATAAACCGAACCGAGCTCTCCTTGTAGTTGAACCGAACCGAAATGTGATTTTAGCGTACCGTTACACCCCTAATATATATATATATATATATATATATATATATATATATATATATATATATATATATATATATATGTATATATATATATATATATATATATATATATACACCCAACCCCCGATTTACGAACGATTTAGGGACCTAAGAACGGTTCGCAGGTCGATCGGTTCGCAGGTGGGGGGTGAAAATTATTTAAAAAAATATATATATTCATTCATTCAACCTTTATTTATCATGCTAACGGAGCGTGCGCACATTTAATCATGTACAGTAGTGTACTGTAATGTTAAACATTGCTATTCACATTTACAGAATAAATAAAAATATATTTTCTTACTTTGAGATGGTCAAAGCCGACATCTTAGGTTGCCATGCGTTGATTGTTGTCGGGCCTAGCAGCCCCGCCGGCCGGCCAGTGAACCACCGCAGCCGCTCCAGACCTGTGTTAGCTAGCTGGCTAGCTTCTGCTAGCCAAGCCATGAGCTGGTGTTGGAGCGGCGGCGCGATCAATCTGCAGCTTCTGCTGCTGCCTTAGACATCCACAAAGTTCACAGAGACGTTTCCAGCTCGTAATTAATCCATATGAAGCCATCCTGGTCACCAGTCTTCGGCCGGCTACCGTGTTAGCTCCCGTGTTAGCTTCTGGAGCTAGCCAGGCCAGAGCCTGGCCGGAGGTGTTCCCGCGGCGGCCTGGCACGATCTGCGATAAATCCGCTGCTGCCTTAGACATCCACAAAGTTCACAGAGACGTTTCCAGCTCGTAATTAATCCATATGAAGCCATCCTGGTCACCAGTCTTCGGGCCGGCTCCCGGCAGCTAGCCTAAAATGGCGTCCGGTGTTCTACATGAATTTGTGACCGGAGACCCCAGTGACTGAACCTAAAACGCCGTCCGGTGTTCTACATTAATTTGTGACCGTGTAAACTGAAGACCTACTTCCTGTTGCCCAAGATTGCTCAAAAATGATCAGAAATGATCTTTTTTATCATAATTATTATTTATAAAGCCTTTAAAACAACCATAGCTGCAACAAAGTGATGTACACATGAAATTAAGAACATTTAAACACAAAAAAAAAAAAAAAAATTTTTTTTTTTTTTTTTTTAATACAGTAATTTCATATTTTTATTAAATATGATATGTTCGTAGGTCCCGTGGTTCGCAGGTCGATGGGGTCGTAGGTCGGGGGTCACCTGTATATATATATATATATATATATATATATATATATATATATATATATATATAT